>SMOI01000269.1:12794-25748 GCA_008000375.1 Poteriospumella lacustris
AGCGGCTGGTTGAACGACGAGGCCCCGCCAAACATGTTCGACATATCGGTAACCTGACTCACGCTCCATTGGGCAAGAGGTTGATTGAACAACCTTGCCATATGAAACATACCAGACATATTTGTGACCTGCATCACGTCCCATTGGGCTACCGATTGGTTGAACGACGAGGTACCGTAAAACATACAACCCATGTTGGTGACGTTACTCACGTCCCATTGTAACAACGGCTGGTTGAACGACGAGGCCATGTAAAACATAACGGCCATGTCCTTCACATTGCTCACGTCCCAGGTGGAGATATCCTCGTTGAAGTCTTTCATTTCTTTGAACAAGTCCTTCATCGAGGTGACGTAGCTAACACACCAAGTCGAGATGTGTCCATAGCGAGTCTCTGTCGCACTTTGGTCGGCAACCCACTCCCTCACCGCCGTTTTCAACGTATCGTTGTCAAACACTACAAAGCCTGCCTCAAGAACCTCTGATAAGGTGAAGCCTGCCTTTGATGCTTCGTTCACCATGTAACCGTTCACACGGGCCTCGGATAACGTGAAGCCTGCCTCCTTCGCTTCTTGCAACGTGTAACCGATGGAACGTACCTCTGATAACGTGTAGCCTGCCTCCACTGCCTCTTTCACGGCAGCGCCTGCCTCCATCACCTCTTTCAGCGTGTAGCCACAGAAGCGAGCATCGGATAGCGTGTAGCCTGCTTCCGTCGCTTCTTTCAAAGTGTAGCCGACGGATCGCGCATCTGATAACGTATAACCTGCTCCCTTTGCTTCATGCAATGGATAGCCCGCCTGGCGTACGTCGTTCAGTGCAAACCCCGCGTCTTTTGCGTCATCCGCTGTGAACCCAATCTCTCGCAGATGGCACAGGTTCCATTGACTGCGCGAAAACGCGTCGTCAGCCGAAGCAAAGGCGAAGCTGTACTGTTTGTGCAAGCAATACAGCTGTTTTTGCATGTCTTTGATGCGTCGCTTTTGCTTTACCATCATCGCGCCAACGGATTCCGCGCCCGAGTTCAGCAACGCGTCTTCGAACTTGCTCATGGACTCATTGGACACGGACTTGGCGTTTTCGATCTCGTGGTCGCTCTGGTCCATCCGTGCGTCGACTTCGGACGTCGACAACTCCTTGCTCAAATCGCGACGCACCGTTGTCTCTTCCTCCAACACGAGAGTTTGCGCCTGTTGGCTGCGGTCGATGATATGGACCAGCTCCTCACGTGCGACGGCGAGATCCGCGTGGCACTGTCGAATGTCAGCAGGCAGCAATGCGCCACTAGTCGTCGGCACGGAGTTGGGTGACCCATCTGCCTTTGGCAGTGCTGCAGGTGGTGGTGGCGGCGGCGGCGATTGGGCTTGAATCTGTAACCTCTCCAAACCCAGCGAAATCCTTTGCATTTGAGACGATAAGTCGGAGAAATGTTCTCCCACCACCGCATCACTCTCGTTAAGCAGCTGTGTTTTCGCATCCAACAACGCTTGAACCTTCTCTGCGTTCGCACGCGTGGAGACGTCGATCTCCTGACGAAGACGGTCGACTTCGTTAAGCAACGAGGCGTTCTCTTGCTGTAGTTCGTGAACACGGTTGAGAAGCACTTTGATTTGGGCATCTTTGTCGCTCAGAACATTCTTCATCTGCTTTTCGTACTCCGCAGCGTTGTTCGTTTCTTCCTCCTTCAGCTGACGAATGGTCGCATCGCTCGCTTGAACTCTGCTCTGACTTGCTTCACGAGTTGCTCGCCACTCTTCGCCGCACCGAGGACATTCCGGCAACAGGATCTTCCATCTTCCGAACAATGACTTTTGACGCAGCAACACATCCGGATGCTTCGTGCAACATCCGTCATTGTTAAACGCACTTCCCATCGATGTATTGCCATTGGGTTCTTTTTTCGACTCGAAAGTCGGAACATGGCTCATTTTCAGTGATAGCCCCGATGTGGAACAAGCCAAGGACAACCAAAAATCTGCGTAAATGAACACGAAAAAAGTACTATAAGATCTTTAGTTCACTAAAAGTGATTGGATCAAACCACAAAAGGCACATGAACCGACCTTCTTCTTAGGGTTAGGGTTAGGGTTAGGGTTAGGGTTAGGGGTAAGGTTGCTCTCTTTTTTTTCCGGCAGCAGACCTGGCTTGGTCTCTTTATTTATTACTGTACTCCAAACTGTATATCCAACCAGAAAAGAGTCTATTATGGAGTCCCTATGACAACACATTCGTGAAAAAACTAAATATGAGCACCACCATTCCTCCACAAACGCCGCCAGAGCATCCGCGTCACATCAGTCGTCCGATGACAGTGGACTTGTGTCTGCACCGCGTCGTCATGGAGCAGTGTGGTGGTCGAGTCCTACCGTTTGGAGTACGACGGGTCATCCAGGACTATGCCTGGGCGTCATTTGACCACGAGACGCTTCGAGAGGCCGTGCGACTTTGGTGCAGCGACCGAGAGATCGCTCTGCGGCAGTACGGAGAGATCAACGAGTGGGACGTGAGCATGGTGACCTACATGCACGGCCTCTTCAGCGAAACAGCCTTCAACGATGCTATCGACCGGTGGGACGTGTCCCGCGTCACAGACATGAGCCGTATGTTTTATAATGCGGCGGTGTTCAACCAGCCGCTGGCGGCCTGGGACGTGAGCGGGGTCACGGATATGAGCGACATGTTCAGCGACGCCGAGTTGTTTAACCAGCCACTGGCTGCGTGGGATGTGAGCCAGGTCACGGATATGACGTGTCTGTTCAACGGGGCACTGTCGTTTAACCAGCCCGTGGCCGCGTGGAACGTTGGCCGCGTCCTGGCGATGACCTGTATGTTCAGCGGAGCCGCGTTCTTCAATCAGCCGTTGTCTACGTGGGATATGAGTCAGGTGACGTCCGTCAGTGGCATGTTCAACTCAGCGTTGTCCTTCAACCAGCCGCTGGAGGCGTGGGACGTGTCTAGTGTCACGGAGGTGAGCTACATGTTCAGTGGCGCGTCGTCCTTCAACCAGCCGCTGGGCGCCTGGGACGTCGGAAATGTCATCAATATGAACAGCATGTTTCGCGGAGCATTGGTCTTCAATCAGCCGTTGTCCACGTGGACGGTTGGCCAGGTCGCGTCCATGGCATGGATGTTCTGTGGCGCCATGTGCTTCAACCAGCCGCTCGGCGCCTGGGACGTTCGTCAGGTGCGCGACATGACCCGCATGTTCAGTGGCGCCTCGCGTTTCAATCAGCCGTTGGCTGCTTGGGACGTTCGTCAGGTCGGCGACATGAGCTACATGTTCTACGGGGCCGTTTCGTTCGCTCAGTCGTTGGACACATGGGCGGTGCGTCCCGACGCCAATGTGAGTTGCATGTTCCACGACGAAGCCATTGCCATCGACCAACCGCAGTAGTACAATCGGCGGACAGGTCGTCAATGCCTCAGCGGTTCAATGGGTTGACTCTGGTTGGCGATAAGGGTGATCAACCAGTAGATACGAACATGGTGGACATGGAAGTCTCGTTCAACCAGCTGTTGGGCGCGTGGATGATGAGAGAAGGTATTCTATAGCAGCGGTGACATAGCAGTCGGATTCTCCATATGTAGCGCCCACCTATATTTAATGGTAATAGAGAGCCATTGAGAATGCTTTACGCGGCGGCAGAGAACCAAAGTGTAGGACGGCCTCAGTACTTGTCCTCAACGTTTGTTTGTTGAACTACAGCGGTTTGCTTGGACGTTGACAGCGAAATGAATATCCGAGGGTGGGCGTTGTCCGAGAAATCTATACGAAATGACAACGCGTCCACTCAGACACTGCCACACAAGGACAAAAAGGTTCAGCATCACCGGACCAGACATGATCGGGATGCCGATGTCAAATGCTCGTTCTACATTCGCTGCCAAAGCAACGTTGCAGCTGAGATATCACTGCCAAGGATCTTCATAGGCAATATGTGGCCAGCAGACAATCACCCCGACCTCTCGTGAGCAAGCAGGTTCTTCTATCAAACCCACAAGCATCCAAACCCCGGTTACCCACATCGTCCACTCTGACCACCAACGTGTGCGACACTCTATCCTAAACATTCAGGGAGGATGCTACGAGTCAATTCAATGACATCAGGTGCTCCTTTGTATCGAATGGACTCGTGCTATCTTCCCTGAACGTTTACGACGGGGTGTCGTACACATCAATGGGCAGGAGAGTGGACGATTTGGGAAACATGGTGAATGATGCTGACGGGTATGACAGAGGAACTTGTATGCTGACGAGAGGACAGGGTGATTGTCTCACCTCTCCTACGTCCTTCCTCGACAGTGTTTGGCCTTCTTGCTCCACCCAGTCCTCATTCGATAGCTGGATCCAGAAATCGAAGATACAGAAGAGGCAAACACCTCGAATTTTGAGCAAAAATGTTTGACTTATGTAATCCATGGTATTGGGTCATGCTTCTCCCTCAGTCAAAGAGGATCGACACGGACTGTTGGCCGACCGACTGACTGAGGGCCCTGAGGCCTGAGGCTGGAAGGTCAGTGAGACCTCTCTCACAATTGCCTGGGAATATGAAGGAGGGCTGGGTTACAGTGAGAGAGTAGAGTGAATGACGCCTGTGCCCGGTATATTATTCGCTACTTTTTGTGTCCGTCGCGATCTACGCCGATGAAGTGGGTGGGTGCAGAGCTAAATGAATCACTCACGATATAGCGAACCTGTTCGCAATGACTAATTCATATGTCCCCCGCGGGCTTTCAACCAGCTGCCCCATGACGAGATATTTCAGTTGGGATATCTGACGGGACAAAGGAACTACCCATGACAAAGGAACTACCCATCCCCGCTCCGCGTCTGTTCTACATGTATAAGGTTGAGTAAGGTTGTATCCGTAACGTGTTACATAACATCACTCTGATGGTGCGCCGCTGTGTACGACAAATGTGCAACGTGGGCGTAGGGTGTTGGGGGCCCGCATCCCCTCCGTCTCTTGTCGCGGAGGGGGCCCAGTGTGTGCCGAGTCCAGCTTCAGATGCACCATTCCTTTTTCAAAGGTGTTCGTAAAAAAACGCTACGTCTTCGCGCCTTGGCATGTCGTCAGAGTCGGCGGAGACCATATCGTCCAGCTCCTTGCCCGAGTACACACCAGAGACAACATGCTGTCGCAGCACATCAAAGGTATCTGTCAGCACGGGGAATTGTGGGTTTGGCTCGGGTATGAAGGTCTCGATGAATCCATGCTGCCTCAACTCATTGAGGAAGTTGATGAGCGCCTGCAGTTGATCACGTGTTCCTTTGGCGAGGATCTTTCCATGCGCACGGGGGATGCGCCATACGTAACCCTTCAGACCGATCTCCTGACATTTGCCTTTCACAAATTTGCGGAATCCCTTCGGTTGCGCCAGTGACGCTTTGATTCCGTCAATGCCGAATACGATGAACTGCCTGCTATGCTCGAGCGGCCCAGGTGGTGGAAGGAACTCAGGAACAGGTTGAAAGAAGAATTCTGCAGCTGTAAATACAAATGCAATTAGGGTGCACTGCGTCAACCATGAGTGATACACTCCCTTACCTGTTGGAGTAGAAGGTTCTACATTATAATACGTAAACCAGACGGACAATGCGACGAGTTGACTTACCAGATAGCTCATCAGGAGCATCGGGACATGGTGGTAGCTTTCCATCAGCACCTCGATGAGGATTCAAAACATCTGCAGTCTCTCCACTGCACTTGCATCCCATGCCACCACCATCTGGCACTTCAATAAATTCATGACGCCCTATTTCTGTTGCACCAACAAAACGTTGGGAAACATGAAAATCTCTCGTTATCTCTCACGCACACTCTTCAAAATGCAAGAAACGCTTACCTCCACCTTCATAGCACTGCATAGTCTCGAACCCAAACCTCGAAGAAGATCCACACAATACACATTTGAATAGAAACGAGGCAGCTTATTGCTCCCCCACTGCAATGGACGCGTTGTTGGCCAACGTTGGAAAAACACTTTCGAAAATCCACTTCTATTTCGTTGGACAACAAGCGCGTTTTTGGCGACCGTTTTACAATCCAAACACAGTGACACTCAAATCGCACTGTAGGTACGTGCAACGTCGTCACCTGATAGTTTAGTCGCCCAAACGAACCCTGTTGTGGAATGGCGTATACTTATATATTTATATGAACGACTCGATTTCCAGCGTCATCATAACACAATTTACTCTGCACTAAACTCTTTGGCCGAAGCAGAAATCAGCCGGTCATTGCATTGAACCCTTGGTCCGCAACAAAATGACTAGAAACAAGGTGAGACATATACGAAAGCAGCTTTCAAATCAGGAACTACGCTACCAACCGACGTCACATTTGTGGTCTCATTGCCGGAACGCTCACTCAATACCCATCGAGCCTCAATCGTCTTGTTCCGATTACCAATGGTGCAGATTCTTCTTTTGCATAAATACTTAGTTTTGCTAATCATCTGCATTCGATGGTTTCCCTCTCGTCTCTCAAACTGCCACTGCCGTAAACATAACACCGAAGAAATCCCCCTAAGATATGTCGATAACGTCGCGTTTTGAAGGGCGCTTATGTTTCAGACGGTACCGTGTCGGTCGGCTGAAGCGTTGGGTTGTCACTTCCATACATCTCATGAGACGGCCGCCTTCTCGTGTTGAAACGTCGTGGCTCCGGTCAACATTTCCTCCGTGTCGGTCCCTTGCATCACCTCCCACGATGCCAACGACTGATTAAACGACACGGCGTCGTAAAACATGTAACTCATGTCGGTGACGCGACTGACGTCCCACGTCGACAACGGCTGGTTGAACAACACGGCCCCCTGAAACATGGCACTGGTATTGGTCACGTGACCCACATCCCAGGCCCCCAATGGTTGATTGAAGGCCGTGGCTCGGCAAAACACACCCAGCATACACGTGACGTGACCCACGTCCCAGGTATCGAGGCGCTGGTTGAAGGACGTCGCCGAGTGAAACATGCCCGCCATATCGGTGACCTGACCCACGTCCCAGTGGGTCAGCGGTTGGTTGAACAGCGATGCTCCACTGAAGAGACGTTGCATGGTCCTAACGTGACCCACGTCCCAGGCATCCAGTGGCTGGTTGAAGGACGAGGCCTGCGAGAACGTGTACGATAGATCGGTGACTTGACGCACATCCCACGTGGAGAGCGGTTGATTGAAAGCGGTGGCCTGAGAGAACATGCCACTCAAAGTGGTCACCTGGCGTACATCCCACGTGTTCAGTGGCTGATTGTACTCCGTGGCATAGGCAAACATACGATCCATCGAGGTCACCTGACGTACGTCCCACCGGTCGATGCGATCGTTGAACGAGGTAAATTGGAAGAGACCGGACATGCAGGTCACCCTGCTGACGTCCCAATCGTTGATCTCCCCGTACAGCTGCAGCGCCGCCGCTCGGTTATGGCACCACAGACGCACTGCCTGGGCTAACGTCTCGTTGTCAAAGCGCACCCAGGCGAAGCTCTGGATCGTCTGGCGCACACCCAATGGCAAGATTCGGCCCTGACAACAAGCCGATACCGCGCGATAGAGACATAAATCCAATACCAGGGTGAGTGGTAGGCACGTACGGCGCCTCATATCATCCGCAAGTGGCGACGGCGGTTGTATCATCGAGCCAGATGATAATCTACGATCGTCTCGTTGGCTTTGCAATCTCTACGATGGCAACTGGCTGCTGTGGAGCATTGTCAACGTTTGTATTCATATATGGATTGCGCTCTTTGATTATTCGATGTGATGAAGTGTATGATGTGACATGACATCCGCGTTTTCATCATCGTTGGGCGATCGATCGTCAACTGGGCGAGCTGGTCGAAAAGTACACTTATTTATTATAAACTAGAGTCTATCATTGCCCTTTCAACATCTACTTTGTACACATGGTCTGAGTCCGTGTGCGTTGTGGGCGTTGGACTGTACTGTATGTGCAGGGGTACTACTGAGTACTGAGCACTGTATCTCTGTCTGATGTTCAGCAACAGAACACCTTCAGTTGAACAGTCCTGTCCATCGACACGATTCTACTTCTGAAATGAACACGTCTGCTTATGAGAAGGTTATCTTTCCCATTTGGTGAAAACATTGACTGTGGCACCTGACACAAGGCGTTGCTGAGGGCTGGACTCGACTGCTCTGCTGCGACTTAACTTGGCTGGAGAAGTTTATATACAGGAATAAATGCAAATGCAAAGAGCACGCGCCCGAAGACCCGAAGAATGCATCGCTCTTTGTCACGCCGTCAGTCGGTGACAGAATGTAGAATGTACTTGTCGCTTGTCACCAGTCACAGCAGAAACGGACTCACCCATTGATCGATTCACAGTCTGAAGGGATGCACAGCTTTTCTCCTCGACCTACTTCCATGGACCGTCGTGCCTTCTTTCATCTCGTCGACCTGTGCCTCTTCCGGTGTTCAGAGTCGTGGCAGAAACGTGTACTGCCGTATGGTATACGCCAGCTCATCAAAGACTTCCTCGGCGCCTTGGACAATAGCAGCATTCGGTCAGCCGTGACACTATGGGTCCAGGATTCAGCGAAGGCAATCGATCACTATGGCCACATCTCGCAGTGGGACACGCACCGTGTGACAGACATGAGCCACTTGTTTGAAAAGCGCCAATCGTTCAACGAGGACATCAGTCGCTGGGACGTGTCCAAGGTCACTACGATGCGATGTATGTTTGATTGCGCAAGGAGTTTCAACCAGCCAATTGAATCGTGGGATACCTCCGCCTTTACCAGCATGAGTCAGATGTTTTTCTCCGCTGAACAATTTGACCAGCCGTTGAATCGGTGGGACGTCAGCTCTGTCACAAACATGGCTGGCGCTTTCTTCTCTGCAAGGAAGTTCAATCACCCGCTGGAGGACTGGAACGTTTCTTCTGTCGTGTCTATGGGGTGCATGTTTCAAGAAGCTCGTGCGTTTAACCAGCCGCTGTCCAAGTGGGACGTTTCTTCGGTAACGGCTATGTGGTTGATGTTCACATGGGCCGTCGCTTTCAACCAGCCCATCAACGAATGGGATGTCCGGAAGGTGACATCCATGGAGTGTATGTTCCATTGCGCACGGCAGTTTAACCAGCCGTTGGATCGTTGGAACCTGGCAACCATCGAATGCATCAGGTTCATGTTTGAGAAGACTCGGGCGTTCAACCAGCCGTTGCTATCTTGGAACGTTGCGGCCATTAACCATAAAAACCAGGTTTTCGAGGAGGCTTTGGCTATGAACCAGCCGGAAACCTTGACCGCGTGGCGGGCGGCTGGTTATACGGATTGACCGCGACCGCTTCGCCCGTTTTCGTCTCTTACTGTAACTGTAACTCCCATCGAACATGGAAGGTTGACTGCATTGATCTGTTATTTACGTAGATCTGCCTGGTGTTATTATTGCCTGTGATATATCTTGGGATCATCTCGAGACTTAGTTCCAACAGATTGTGCTAACTGATGAAGTCCAAATGTACGCTGTTTAGGTAACAGCAGCTACAGTACCGGAGTTGTACTATCTTTTAGTATTGGAGTATTTGGTATTTTGTAATGAGATGAAGGAATTGGTTCCAAATAGGCATTTGTCACGGACAGCATACTTGTACCAACTCAGCGTCACGCCTGCTGCGACTTAACTTTTAGAGGGCAGACGGGCACTGAACACGTCTGCTGATGAGATGGTTATCGTTCCTTTTGTTGAAATCATTGACGTCTTTCTACAGCAAGGTCTTCGGTCGTAAAGCCAATTAAGCAGCTATGCAACGCTTGGCGAAAGAGCAGTCATTTGTTCGGGACAGCACAGTACAACAGAGGCAATCTACTCAGTGCTAAAGTGGTACACAGTAAATCTTCTGAAATTGGTATTCTTCGGACGTGCGTTATTCAGTACATTGAGCTACTCGCACTCACATTAGTATTGGAACAAATACTTATTTAGTTACCAAGATGAAAAGATAGTACAAATCCGGAAGCGCACACGACCACCTTCCACTACCCTAGACCATGTCCACGGCGCCCTGGACAGTTGCCACATATGTCGACGGTTAAAATGGCAGATTTACACATCTGTCGTTAGACAGGGCTTCGTTCGTACTCAGTGTCCCACAAATGGCAAAGGGACAGCACACAACAAATACACAAGAAAGTACCACAAGAGACGGCGGTGGTGAGGTCGCTCCGCCTCCCTGCCATCTGCTTCGCCTCGGTGTCTTCCGCCTTCTCTGTAGCGTCCACTTACTTCTTCGCCTTTCCTTTCGCCACTCCCTTTCTGCTTCCTTTGTCGGCCTCTTCTCCTGGTCCGCCCCTGATCGCCTTTCGTTGCGGTTCAGGTTTCACCGTACTCGCCTCGTTATCGCTGTCTTGTTCGCCCTTTGCCGCAGCCACCTCTATTTGGATGACATTTGCGCCACCCTTTGCCTCCTCTCCTCGTCTTTCTCTTCCTCCGTTGCCTCCTCCTCAAGCTTTGATATCGTGGCTTCGAGAATTCTAATAGTGTCTTTGAGCTCGGCTATTTCTCCTTCGCTCGCTTTATTGTTCGTCTTTCTCCCCACCTCCATTTTGCCGTCCGGTATGACATCGGTCAGTTCGAACGGCGGCATATCAAACGCTGGTATGCGCATCAGATACGTCTCCACACGGCTCGAATGTGGCCAAGAGAACGACGACTTCGTCTTCACCTGCGTCTCCTGCTGCCACCAGTCCAACGACTGCGCGTCGCCTGTGCCGTTCTTGAAGCGCAGGCCGTCCGGATTGGCCAAGCTCATGTCATTGACCCCCACAATGACGACCGTGTACTGTCGGCCGAGCCCCTCGTCCAGGGAGAACTGGTCGAAGATACGATCCACGTCGGCGATGTCGAACGGATGCTGCGAGAAGACCGACGTGGTGGCCCGCAGTCCCACGAGTTGCTTGGTCGTATGGTTGACGCTCCAGCTCCCCACCGCCGAATGTTGGGTGCCCTGCAGGTCGTAGACGACCCCTTCCTCCAGCTCCCACCAGGGACGCGCGAACGCAGAGCCACCACATCGGTGTTTGCGGTTGCATCGGGGGAGAATATCGGCCACCGTGGTGTTGGGGAGGCGATGGTGGCCCATGAGCGTGTCCATTCGCGGATCCAGATAGACGAGCCAGTTCTCCTTGCGGCAGCGCTTAGGCAATGTCGACGTCAAGGCATGATCATCGGTCATAAGACCCGCATGGACGGCCACGGCCTCCAACAGCTCGAACTCGTCGCCCCAATCGCGAAGGAAGTCGAGTTGCTTCTGTTGGGTCACATGCGTGGTCAGTACGATCTTGCAGTGGTCGGACAAGCAGCGAAACTGATAGATGTCCTGTTCCTGATTGGTCTCGGACATGACACCGCCGATGTTCGCCGTGGGGGATCCTCTCCGAATGAAGGGCGCGACAAAATACTGGAACGTGCGTCCCACATTGGAAATGCTCACGTCGTCGAGATCGACGTCTTTCCAGGGGTTCCTGGCAGCCACCGAACGCTCTTTCAGGAAGACGTTAACAAGCTCCTCATCGTCATAAAACAGATGTCTGGGGACGGGTCCAATCTTTTCTTTCAGAGCCTCGAACGTCTCCACCGTATCGATGTGAGACGGCAACGGAGGAGCGAACTTGCGCGCCGCCAAATACATCACACGCAACGCCAGCTCCGAAGGCGGTTCGATGAGAAAGAAATGTGCAGACGCCTTTTTGAGCGTCTTGAAGGTGCGTTCGAAGACATCTTCTGCGGCGGCGGTGTAGAAAGCGGTTTCAAGTGGGTCCACCTCCTTCTCCTCCATTTCCACGAGCAAACACCTCTTGTAACTCTCCTCAAAGAAGGTACTGCGCAATCGAAACATGCGCATGATCGCAGCCACGTTCGATGCCTCGGTAATGGCCTCACAGCCTTGTCCCACGCAAACTTGTACACCACCTCTCCCACCCGATAGAAGACTTCCTCGAAGCCATCGGGGAGCGTCTCGCCCGGCGAGGTGCGGTGACGCTGCACGATCGTGTCGAGGGCTTTGACCAGCATGGCCGTGGTACTGACCGACTTCCCGATACCCGGCAACCCGATGCAAATGGCCGCATCACCTTTCAACAACAGCTGCAGGCATGCGTCCTCGCGCGCCAATGACACGTTGTCGCATCGGCGAATGAGCACGTCCTTGAACAATGATTGGGTTTGCTTGGGATCCGTATTGTGCAGCCAGGTCTGCATCCCTGCCGCCTTGGGCAACACCCACAGTTCCACCATGTCATCGGCCGATGTGATGGTGTACTTGGTGAGTTGGTCTGAGGAGGGCGGATGCTGCTCGAAGTCGAGTGTTCCGTTGGCGGTCAGAGTCAGGTGGTTGTGGTGGAGCCATCCGCGGGTCACCAATTGTGCGTAGACCGCATGGGCAGGTGGAGGAACCGCTGTTGCCGACGCTGTGTGTAAGTGTAGGTGCTGTGCGACCTGTGAGCGCCAAAGAGGCCAAGGTAGACACGCCTGAAATCGACTGCGCTAAAGAAGAGGCGAAGCCAGCCGAGACTGAGCGCTGACAAACATTTCTCGATGAAGAGACGAAGCAACAAGAGTGTGGATGGGTCCACCTCCGGGTCCGTTTTTCATGTCTTTGCACGTCGTTTGCACTGGTCTTTTCAGTTGTCCATTCTGAGAGGTTCGAATATGTTTCGTACGATTCATTAGCGGATTCAGCCGCAATCGTACCCGTTGTTATGCTTCGGAAACGTCCATGGACATCTGAGATCGGTGTTGTCCACTGACAATCTGTCCGCAACGACAACCCATCCGGCCGCGACAAATGACAACTGCGATACTGCAGGCGCTGCAGACGCTGCGGTTCGTAGGTTCGGTACGTAACCCATGTGTGGGAGTGTTGTATCTGGCGCAACACCTCTAGTCGCAGTTGAACCGTTCTATCCATCGACACGATTCCTACTTCG
>SMOI01000270.1:0-44072 GCA_008000375.1 Poteriospumella lacustris
ACCTGTTTGGAGTTGGTTGTACACCTTCAATTTCTCGTCAACTGCAGGAACTCCGGACATTTTGAACTACTTTTTTTCTTTTGTTTGCACTCTAACTATCCTTCAACAAGGAACTTGAACAATGATTCACAACGTGACCCACTTCAAAAGGAGATTGTCGCTTTCATTGATCATTCGAGACGAACGAGTCGCTCTGGAGCGGTCGGGTGGTGTGAATTCGAATCACTTCACCGACGGATGGTCCAGTTTGGTGGTCTGGCCTGTGGAAGCCTTCTGCGAAGTGACCCCACACATCGAGCCGTTTCAAAATTGGGCAAGGTCGTTTCATTTCTTCCTCCCGTCGTCGGTGTTCGAATACCAAATGGAAACTAATCTTCGAACGATTAGAAAACATTACCGAACGCGACCAAACAAACCTCCACTTTGCCGATACGTCTCGCAAATCCATATTCAGCAAGGCACAACATCAACTGCTCAACCTGTCCTTTCCTTTCAACGACCGGAACAACGAGAACGATGACCAATGTCATGGATCAATCGCTGTGTCCCGGATACTATTTTGACTATCCTGATGACGAAACTGCGAAACAGCGCGAATTAGAACTCATCGAAAACTATACTGCGGGTTTTCTTGACGACATTTTCCCTCCCAATGCACGCAGTTTGTATCTGGACCCGTTGAATCCACCGAAAGGGGCATTGCCGAACGAGAGCATTCGTTGGTTTAGCATAAGCGAAGGTGGTCTTCTCAATTGCGACAATCCTATTTTATTCAAAGAAGACGCCGGATCGGCCAACATTCTCCAGGGCGCTCTGGGCAACAACTATTTCATCAACGCGTTGTCGCTGCTGGCGTGCGCACCCAAGTTTATCAATCGATTGATCGTCTCGAGCAAGTACGCCAGCCGTGGCTTGTACACGTTCAAATTCTACAAAAGTGGCAAATGGCGGTACGTGCACGTCGACGACAACGTCCCCTGTCGTCAGAGTGGGAAGGTCCATTTCTGTCGCAACGCCAATCCCAACGAAACGTTCGCCATGCTCCTCGAAAAGGCCTATGCGAAACTACATGGTTGTTATGAAGCCTTGTCGTATGGCCTGGTAGAACATGCATTGATGGATTTAACCCCCGCAGCGGGGATACAAAGTTTGAAATTGGAAGAAGTGCCCCGGCCGCGTCTCTGTGATGAGGCGTGGGACGCGATGGAAGCCTGTATCAGCAAAGGCGCCCTGATCGGGTGCGCTCGTTTTGTACAAGACCCGGCCTCGGAGAATCCGGCCATTCGACAGGGTATTGATGTAGGCGTGATGTATCAAGTGGTGGATATCTGTATCACGTCCGCCGAGCCGACGGAAGATTACGATGCGTTGACGGTGGGCATGGTTTGTGTCCGCAATTTGAAGTCGACGACGGGTCGATTCCATGGACGATGGAGCTTTGGTCACAAGTTGTGGCTCGATTACAAAGAAATTGCGTTGGATTTACGTCATCGAACACGGGAGATTCAGCACAAGCGGGGCATCGGTGACCATCCCGATGAAATGCCGCAGGAAGCCCGGTTGGATACCCGTTATCTCAGTGCGGTACAACCGTTGGAAATGGGTGGGGATGAGCTGGACAACGAAGATGAAGCGGATACCATCGATGGTGGCTATCAAGAACGTCGGTTGCCGTTCAAGGTGAGTTGAGTGTCCATACTGCTCCATGAGTGATTGATCGTTGTCATGGTGCGACGTGTTTGTGTAGATGGTGCAACCGATGGCCGATGATCTGCACTGGATCCAAATCGAAGACTTCGTGGACATTTTCAGTCGCATCTTCGTTGTGAACGACTTGGGCTTTGAGAAGAAGTTTACGACGAAACGATTCGTCTCGAAATGGTTACCGGGTGATTATCTGGTCGGTTCTGGTGGTCCACCGATTGTGATTGAACGACACGAGCTACCACCAGAGGAAGGAGACGACCAAATGATGCCGGATGTCGGTCTACAGTCCCAATCGCTCTTGTCGTCGTCGTTGGCGCCATCCGATGTGTCTCCCGGTCCCGCCACGAGTAGCCCACCGAAGGGGTTGCCACCACCGGCGTCGTTGTCGGTACCGAGGCCGGTTCGGTATCAGAAAGTCGCGTTTCTGAGTGAAAGCTTCACCGACAACCCGATGTATCCGTTTACGGTCGCTGAACCTGCCCGCGCGGTGATCACGATGTATCAATTGGATCAACGGTGGAACGTCGGTCGCTTGGGGGATGACCCCACGGCGATGCCGATTCATCGGTTCATCCCACGTCAAGAACGCCTGGAATCCGTGATGCAATACCCCGTGGGCATCGCCTTTGTCCTCGTGCGCTTGTCCGGCATGAAAGTGCGCCTCACCGACTTCAAACTGCGTAAAATCGCCTACGCGACGAAACGTTTGGTCTTTGCCCCGTCGAACAGCGTCTACGTCGATTTGTTTCCTGGACGCTATGCGATCATTCCGTATACCCATTGTATTCTCGATCGTGCGATGGATTATGCGCTGCATGTCCAGTACCTGGGGAGTCAATTGGAATTCGAAGTGGAAGATCCCATTGTACAACGATTGCAAGATCGGGAAGCCTCCGAAGATGGCGTGGACGAAGAGAACGAACCGGACGACAACGATTTGTTGCAAGTGACGAACGAAGATAACGACGATGTGTCGATTTTGTCGTATGATCGTGTGCTCGGTGGGGACGAAGACGGTGGTGGTGATGGGCCCGGCGAGGACGACCATGACACGGGGCCTGTCTTACGGCCCAGTGATATGCGTCAACAGGCGAATGGTCAGAAGGTATTGCTCCCATCGGGAGGGGATGACACCTCGTTGGCGTCGTCGTCCCAACGAGGTGGCGGAGGTGGGGGAGGAGGAGGACGCCCCGCGGTGCACCATGTTCGCATGGTACCGTTGCCTCGGTTGCTACGTATTCATCCGTGGGAATACCACGAAGAAGTCGACGAGTTGGCGATGATGCACATGTACGGGGAGGTCGGCAACATGATGAAATACCTGCGCAGTTTGCGTGGTGAAATCCGGAAGCTCAACGGTACGATCCGCGCGTTGACCATGACCGACCGCGGGCAGAACATTATGATCAACAACAGCAACAACAACAACAACCCGACACCGATGCGACCAGGTCTAGGCGATGGGCACATCTTGCCGCCCCTGTAATGCTGTTGTAATGCTGTTGTAATGCTGTGTACTGGTGTGTACTGGTGTAATGGCTAAACACGGACAACTACTCTGACACGTTGACAATGGTTACAGTACGTAGCCCCAGAACTATAGGCGTCTTCTGTCACATAGAAACCGCATCCGCCTCCGCCTCCGCCTCCTCTATTCAGCAAACTCGTCGTTTTCAAAGCGTCCCTCGATGAGGGTCCCACAGGACAGCGTGTACTTGCCCGTGCCATGCATCTTGTCGTCTTTCCACTCCCCTTCGTAGACAATACCATCGCCCCAGTTCTTTATACCCCAGCCCTCTTGTAGATTATGCTTCCATTCGCCTTCGTACATGGCATTGTCAGCGGCGTATATCATGGTGCCTCGTCCGTGTCGGTAGCCATGCAGAAACGAGCCTTCGTAGTGGTCCCCGTTCGTGTACGTGAATTTCCCTTCGCCGTCGCCAATCTCACTGTATATGCGCAATATGTCTTCGTTTAATTCTAAGTTTTGCTTCTCCAGCAAAGCGCGCAACTGCTCTCGTTGTAGTTCTTTTGCCTTGTGCTTCAATTCAATCTTCTCGATCCAAGCGTCGTAGTTCCGAGGGTTGCACACGGGACAGTAGCCTTCATCTCTTGTCCCCGTATCACTCCATCCATGACCATCAATGTAAACAGGATATGTGTTGCCTTCCCGATGCGGCCGAAGGTCACTACACGGACAACAGTGGGGGGTTGTCGATGGGAAGCAAAAATGACCGCATTGCTTCTGTTGCCTTTCCAAATGGAACTTTTGCGACGAAGTGGTCGACATCTTGACGTCTCCCAGCCCAAACACAAGGAACAGTACCTTGAACTACTACGACTGTGTTGTGTTATGCGTGAGTGAGTGAGACAAAAGCAGTCGATAGGTCGTCCACTTGACCAAGTGAACACTCCAACCAAAGTCGGCTGCTGGGCGTGCGCAGTGCGACGAGATGACGATTATAGTACATTAACGTCCTGCAGCAATATCCACTTTCAACCGCTGAATACACTAGAGGATATGGACGTATCATGTACATGGATTCGTCGTTGTTCACAGCAGCTGCCGGCGGGCAGAGTCTCCACCACTCTACGAACCTGGTTCGTGAGATTAATAAATACAACAAAGGATCTGGAAAACAAATCACACTAATTTGATCGGATACGTTGCCGTTGTTGAGGAGCGTGTAGTTTTTGATCGCAAGGAAAAGCGGTGACCTCGTAGATAGCCTCGCCCAGAGTGAATTTTTGTTCCCCACCATCACCGTTGGTCGAAAAATAAATCATGGCAGCAGAGTGGTCATCTCAATATGAATTTTTGAAGAAGCGCTTACAAAGCTTACGTCTACAACGCATTGAATATTCGAGTGATGAAGTACGTGGTGGTGGTGATCGACCTAGTGGGTGTATTCGTCCGCCGTCTGACGGACTATGGCGTTGTTTGTGTTGCTTTCTTTGCAGGTGCGAACGTTGAATTCGACGCTGAACAACTTGGAGAATCAATTGCGGTTGATGAGTGAGTCACCGAATCGATATGATTTGTAAGTTGTGGGTCGTTTTGGAATGTGATCGGCTCTTGCCCCCCAAACATAATGCGTGACTCGTTTTTTGTCCATCAACAATAGGGTTCCTAGCGAAGTGGCTCGACGGCAATTGGTCCTGGACTACTTGAAAAAGCAAATGGTAACGTGACTTGTTGAGACGTGTGTGCCGCCCCATCCGATGAGGAGTAACGAGGCGGATGCTGTTGTGTGTGGATGATGCGCTCCAGGCGGACGTGAAGACGATGAACTCTTCCACGACCAGAAGCAACTTCACGGGCATTACTGGCGGCAATGGTAACGGATCTAGTAGCAGTGGATATGTGTCTCCTTCGCCGAAATCGTACGTTCCTATGCTTCTCTCGCGTATCGCCGTTGGTTGCATCTCCTGACTGGCACACCCCCTCCCCCACGGTGCACTTGATGTCATTTGCAGGGAATTCAATCCGATGAATACTACCGATCGAGGCTTGGTACAGCGTCAAAAGGAAGTCATGAAGTTGCAAGACGACATGATCATGGAGATTGAGACCGGATTGACGAGTTTACATGGCAAGGTACAAGCACGATCTCTGATTGATTCGCACGTGACCACTGTATTTGACTGTTTATGGTTTGTTCTATTCATTTATAATAATGCAGGCGCTTGCAATCAATGAAGAAACGAAAATCCACACGCGGCTGTTGGATGACTTGGATACGAACGTGGACATTGCCACGGCGGCGTTGCAAGCGGAAGCGAAACATGCCCACGAGATCAAAGAGAAAGCGCAAGTCTGTTACATGTACATTTGCATTGCCGTCGAGGTCATCGTCTTGGTCTTGTTGATCATTTTGACCGTCGCCGGATAATCGTCGCCCTTGGTATCGCTGGTATGGCTCGCTCGCTAGCTTGTGTGTGTGAGCCATGGGGGTTGCCCTTGCTGTGTGTGTGCGGGTGTACTGTACCTCGGTGTCACTCACCTGTGCGTTTGGCTGCTGCCCGTTGCTTCGCTTCGCTTCGCTTCGCTTTGCTTTGCTTTGTAGTCTGCTGCTTCTTCCTTCTCCCTTCTTCTTCTTTCTTCCTCCCTTCTCTCCCTCTGTAGTCGTTGGTAGTGTAGCGTTATCGTGAGTGTTTTAGGAGTACGATACCGAATGAAATGATAACGATAACGACAAGTGTCTCTGGCGGGAGTTTTATCTCGTTAAGTAGGTTTCATTTAAAAGTTTTTATTGGGTTTTTTTTTGGTACGTGGAGAACGTAGAATAAGCGAAAACAGACCGAAAACAAATGAATGGCGTGGCAGAGTAGCAGGTGAAGGTGGATTGGAGAAAGAGGCGCTTCGTGGCGCTTTGGAGTGGGGAAGGGCGGGCGGGGCCACACACGGGTGGGTTGGGTACCCAGCCATAGGCCAAGCGAGGGCAGCGTAGTTGTGTTTTTGAGAATGTGTGTCCAGCCAGGGTCACACGCGGCGGGTGACGAACAGGTCACAAACAAAGGAATCCATCTACACCAACCGAGTGTGTGTGTGTTAGTGTGTCATGAGACAACCATAGCCGGGTACAGAGGACCACGGCGACCGAACGAGATCTGCAAGTACATATAGATAGGTAAACGACTGATGCGGTGTGGTGGAGAGGCGTCTAATTGGACACATGCCAAGGCCATGTACAATGCGAAAGCGGACGAGAGGTCAACCACCGCCACGATCGGCTGTCTGCCACCCGCACGAGCTGCGGCAGCCGCAGCCGAAAGCGACCGTAAGTGAAGAAACTCGCCGTTTGGCCAAAAGGAAAAAAAGAAGAAACAAAAAAGAAACGAAAAAAAGCGATGGAAGAACGCATCCAATGCGAAAGGAAACAACAGTTCCGACGAAGGTAGAGTGTGCGGTGGACGAGGAGCCGAGCAGACCGTCCGCCTGTTTCGTTTCGTTGTTTCTTCTTCTCTTTCTTTCTTTCTTTCTTTCGTTCCGTTCTTTCTCCCTGATCAAAACGCAACGATCTGCAGTGAGCAAAATTGTGCGGTTTGGGAGGGTGGGGGGTACTGGTGATCGTCGTGTGTGCACGGTGCCCGAATACTCCAAAGGTGCAGACGCGGGGGGAGGAGGGAGGTCGACAAAAAAGCCGCAAAACAAAAAATAGAAATAAACTTTAGAACGCGAGGGACGCGGAAGAGTTGCTATGGAGTTTAGTTTGGGGGGGTGGGGGAAATATGGGGCTGCGAACGATGACCTGAATAGGGAAAGTGTAACGCTTTTATTTTTAATGATGGTCAATGCCCGTCGACAAGGCGTGGGGGACTTTTTCTCTTGTTTTTCATTGTTTTGTTTTTTTGTTTTTGTGGGGCGTTTTCTCTTGTTTTTTCTTGTTTTGTTTTTTTAAGTTGTATATTCACCCTTCGCAGCCATAGAATATGCATACGTCGTACGTCGACACGTCGAAAATCTTGCTTGTTTAATTGCAAGACGAAAAGACCCATTCGTACGACTTGCGCACCAGGGACCAGATCGCTTCCAATTCTGCTTCACTGCGTGGACCGTAGAAGAGCAAGGTGGTCTCGGGAATCACGTTGCCAGTGATGGGATGGTATCTTCCAGCAAAAGGATGCTGTTCGCCCAAACCAGCAGCGATGCATGCATCAAAGTCAGCGGGAGGAAGAACGATGTGACCGCCAACACGCAAGGACTCAGCATTGGCTGCACCGTTAGGTCCCACAGCCGGAGAGCGACCACGCTCCTGCATAGCCTCCAAAGTCTCGAAGAGAGGTTGAATACGCACGTGTCCGAACTCATTGCGAACCACAAAACGAGACGATGGCGCAGACGCAGTACCCGCACCAGAATTCAACAGCGACTGGCTCGAAACATCACGTTCCAAGGTCGACACAGCCGAAGACGTCGTCGCATTGCTCACACTGCGAACACCACGAGCGAAGTGCGGCGGACTACGCAAGGAAGAGAACGTGACCTCGCCGTACTCGCTGACGGATTCCGAATCATCTGCATTGTCAAGATCGTCGTCGAGGTTGTCTTGCTGCTCGTTTGTCGGCGAGGTGGTCGTCGACAAAGCGGAGGAGGCGATGGACGACACCTCAATCGACCAAGGGCCAGGGAGCGAGATCATGTCACCAACAGCAGTGATGTACGGAACCTTGGCCACGGACACGTGAGGAAGACTTTCCACTCGGCTCAACAGTTCCTGTAAAGAGTAACAAGTTCAATGAATCAAACGGATGTTACACATGATGAAGGCGTTGGCAAGACTTACCAGGCGCAAGGTGAGAAGCTTCTCAACGTCCTTCAACTCAAGACCCTTCTTAGGGCGCTGAAGAGAAGGCTTTTGGGGGGAAGATTTGCTTGTAGAATTAAATGCGAACTTCATTTTTGGAGATGGGGCGTTTAATATTCAGCAAAATTAAATGTGATGGGATTGGTGTTCTTCGTCAAGATAGAAGGCGAAACGACGCGGTGACTGGTAAGACCTTCTCTCATTAGGATCACAAAAAACGATTGTGACCGGTTTAACAACAGAAGTGATATTGGAGCGCTAAAGCACTGAGAGTGAATCTGGCGAATCAACAAGGATAAGCTGTTTCAAGGAAATTTTAGCAGTTGTAGGGGGTAAAAAGGGAATAGACTCGAAATGCAGTGTCGAGTATATTCACTTTGTTGTATTTGCTAGGATTAGCAAAAGGTAGTTTTATTTGGAATGTGAATATCAGGGTCAACAAATCCTCGTGTCAAAGAGGCGATAAGAAGGCTCCTAAATTTCTCGAAGAGGAACCCCGGGCGAGACACAACGCAACATGCAAAATTCACCAGCCAAAATTCCAAATCAGAAGTTGATGATTCCCACTGTACTGCGTTTATATATGTTCTCACTTCCCAGCCACCATCCGCGTCAATGGTGTAGTGGTAACATGGAACCCTTCCAAGGTTCAGCTGGGGGTTCGATTCCCTCTTGACGCACTTCTTTTTTCGTTTCACAGTTTTTGGCGACTCGACTTCTTCGACGTTCTTTTTTCATTGTCAGTCTTTATTGACTATTCATTGTTCATTCATTTTCAATACAACTTGTTCTCTTATCTACTGTGATTAAGAGATTGCAATCATGTTATCGAAATCAATAAAGCTTTCGTCTCAGCTTTGCAAAGGACCGAAAAATGTGTTCTCCTTCACAGAGAGGATGTATTCCTCATCCCCTTGGCATGGAACCACCATTTTATGTGTGAGAAAAGATGGGAAAGTGGTCATGGCAGGTGATGGACAAGTCTCTCAAGGCGCTTCTATTGTAAAGGGAACGGCTGTAAAAGTTCGCAGAATCGGAATCGAAAATGACGTGCTGGTTGGGTTCGCTGGATCAGTAGCGGACGCCTTAACGCTGAGAGAACGATTGGAGAAGAAGATTGAAGAGTACCCCGGTCAGCTCCCTAGAGCTTGTGTAGAACTCGCGAAAGATTGGAGATCCGACAAGTACATGAAAGATTTAGAAGTAAGCTGCCCCACTGCTCTAGAATTTGTGCGCACCTACTGACTTGGTTTCCTTGCACCTTCAGGCAACCTTAGTTGTCGCGGACAGTAAGAACATCTTTGAAGTGAGTGGAAATGGCGACGTCTTAGACCCTGAGTCCGGCGTTGTTGCGGTCGGCTCCGGTGGCAGCTACGCACTTTGTAAGTCGCGCTGTTGGTCGAATATTGTGTGCTAAACTTTCTAATTTTTATGAATCTGCATCTATGTAGCGGCTGCACTTGCTCTTTTAGACACACCACTTGACGCAGAAGGCATCGTTCGCAAAGCAATGAAAATTGCGGGTGACATTTGCGTGTACACGAATCACAACATCGTTGTGGAGAAGATAGAGCCAACAACTGGTGCCCCTCCTGCTCAGTCTTCAACATCCGAACCTGCAGCCCCTGAGCCAACAGCTGAAAAAGCTCATTGACATTTCTACTGTAAATAATCACCCCCAGCCTTGTGCTGTCGTTATGTTTTTTCGTCCATGGGAAATGAACGGGCGATAGACACAAACGCGACGGCGAATTGATTGGTGCTCTCGCAGATAGAAGTGTCGCCTATAGGAGATGTTTATTATCTCTCTGTATGGCGTATTTAGTCGCTTATGTGTTGTATGTTATGTAGTGCGTACTGTACATTCGATGGGACACCCCTTCTCTGCCTCTGTCGATCCTTCTCCGCTGCTCCCGGTGAAAATCGAAACCGACATTCTTGATTCGGTTCTTTCATTGCAGAACTGACTGAGAGGGGGGCTACATTTCAATATTCATTTCCAAAACATTTTCAACAAGGAAGGTCTGCCTCCTCGTCTATCTTTCTATTATTCTTCCTGTTGATATGTTCTTGAAATCAATAAAGCTTTCTCAGCTGTGCAGAGGAACGAGAAATGTGTTCCCCTTCGCGGCGAGAACGTATTCTTCATCTTCTTGGCACGGAACCACCATTTTATGTGTGAGAAAAGATGGGAAAGTGGTCATGGCAGGCGATGGGCAAGCCTCTAAAGGCCCCACTGTTGCAAAAGGAACGGCTGTAAAAGTTCGCAGAATCGGAATCGACAACAATATTCTGATAGGATTCGCCGGAACGGCAGCGGATGGGATGGCATTGCTTGACCGACTGGAGAAGAAGATTGAAGAGTACCCTGGTCAGCTCCTTAGAGCTTGCGTTGAACTCACGAAAGCTTGGAGATCAGAAAAATACTTGAGAAATTTCGACGTAAGGTGTTTCGATGTTTTTTCTTTTGTGACGCCGACATGACTTGGTTTCCTTGCACCTTCAGGCAACCTTAGTTGTCGCGGACAGTAAGAACATCTTTAAACTGAGTGGAAATGGCAACGTGATAGATCCTGAGTCCGGCGTTGCTGCGGTCGGCTCTGGTAGCAGCTACGCACTTCGTAAGTCGTGTCTTCGTTGTGACCAATCGTTCGGAGCTTATTCATGTTCTGCATCTATGTAGCGGCTGCACTTGCTCTTTTAGACACACCACTTGACGCAGAAGGCATCGTTCGCAAAGCAATGAAAATTGCGGGTGACATTTGCGTGTACACGAATCACAACATCGTTGTGGAGAAGCTCGAGGAGCCAACACCTTCTGGTCTTGCTCCGTCTTCAACATCCGAACCTGCATCAGTCGGAACGGCTCATTGACATTTCTTGTGTAAATAATCATCTTCGATCCTGTGTATCACTGTGTCCATGCGTAATGAAATATTTACAGGTGATAGGCACTAACTCGACGAATTGACAATCGCTTTCGCATTTTCAAGGAAAAACTTGTTGTCGAAGGTGTCTTCATTGAACGAAATACCGTCGAATGATGCTTCGAAAATTTCAGTGATCGATTTATCTCCTGCTCGTGCCAATGCTTGCAACTTTTTCGCAAAGTCCGATTCCGCATCAATCTCCTTTTTCTGAATCAAGTGTTTGATGTGCCGCAACATAACCATCGGGGTAACGGCCGATGATACTTTTTCAGCCTCTGACTCGCTCTTCTTCGCATGCTCCAGAGACTCTTGAGCCGCTTGAAACCTCGCTTCGTCCATCAATGCCTCTCGTTTGCTGTCAAAGTAAGCATTATATTCGTCTTGATTCGCTGCGTAGGCGATGAAGGGTTTCTCAACATCCACATGTTGTCCTTCATTGGCCAACATTTCGGCAATGATACCACCCACATTTGCGCTGTACTCTATCGTCATTGACGGGTAAGCCAATTCACAGATTGGGTCACCAGACCGAAAAGAGTCCCCTTCCTTCAACAACCATTTCTTAATAGCCGCGTTCTACATGAGCCAGTAGTCACTACGGAAGTCCACCACAAAGAGCATTTCATTCTGAAGCATACCTTGTCGTCCATAAGCTCGGGGATCGTTAAATAGTGCAGTTTTCTTTCTTCAACCAATTTCGCAATCCCTGGGAATCGATCGAACGAATTCCATCGGACAAATGACACATTCGTCATACGGTGTGTTCGAGACGCCAACGAGGACAGAAATCGGTTCATAGCGGACCCAAACTTTTCCAAAGAAACCACGAGTAGATACAAAAGAGAACTACGGTACAGTATGCTGTATCGCGTATCGCAAAACAGTGTGGAGAGAGTAATCAAACAAGACTATTTTACACCTGCTCGGCTGCTGGACTTCGGACTTGGACTTCCAAAAGTGACACGACGACGTCGTCCATCAACCGACCGACAGCTGCCGACGGCCGACGGCTGCGCGGCTGCTGCGATTTGGCGTCTTGGCGTGACGACGATGATCGGAAATCGTCGCGTTTGATTTATGGACTTTGGACTAAAAATCGCATAGTTTCGTACCAAAGTATTAAGTATTGATGTTTATTTCATGTTCTCCTGACAATCAAGTCAAGAGCTGAAGTTCCGTTGGATAATCCAGCAGAAGAAGCAGGAACATTTCATATGCTTTGTCCGGCTTTGTTGAGATTGGATACGTAGACGACCGGCGAAGTAGAGCCTATATAATATAGAGCCGTCAGGCGAAAGAAGTTTCGCAGTCCTGAAAGTCAGGAAAGCTATCTACCATGCTTGATTACAATAGTCGGTTGCTGCCCATGAGGAATAAGGGGTTATGTGGCGACACAGAATATCGTGAGACGACGGAAGCTCTGCGTACCAAGGTGCAGGATTTAGCTTCACTGATTCGAGAATCGAAGATGTGTATAATATTTACTGGCGCCGGAATCTCTACAAGCTCTGGTATTCCTGACTTCCGTGGGCCCAATGGAGTTTGGACAAAGGAGCTCAAAGGAGTCAAACTGAAAAAGGAAGAAAAGTCGGCGGAATTGTTCAATCGCGCAAGACCAAGCTTTTCTCATTACGCGGTGGCGTCTCTAGTTGAAATGAATCTCGTCCATCATGTTATCAGTCAAAACGTGGATGGTTTGCATTTGCGAAGTGGTGTACCTTCGTCCAAGCTCAGTGAACTTCATGGCAATATCTGCATGGAAATTTGCGATGTCTGTAAGACGCAGTATTTTCATGATCGAGATATTGGTGGAATGGGTCTGCGACCTACTGGAAGAATTTGCTCACAACCGGGATGCCAAGGAACTTTGAGGGATTTTGCAGTTGATTGGGATACGGAGTTACCGCAAGATATCTTTCGACACGCGCGAAGGCTTATGCGCGACGCTGATTTGTGCATTTGCGTTGGAACTTCTTTGCGCATTCGACCAGCTGGAAATATGCCTCATGCTGTGACACAGCCAAATAAATCTCGACCACAGAAGGGCAAACTTTCCATCATCAATCTCCAAGAAACACATTTAGACAAGAAATGTAGCGTTCGGATTTTTCATGAATGTGACGAGGTCTTCAGGTTATTGTGTGAAGAACTAGCGGTCTTTGTCGACACGAACAGACCACTCGTCAATTCGACGATATATCCTCCGCGAGCTATAGTTTTGGAATCGACTTCTTCCCGCTCTTCATCCAGCTCAAGCGACAATGGAAAACGATCCCGCAAGCGGCGTCGTATCGATGGACAAGACGAAACCGGTGCTGTTCGCGATGAGTCGCAATCAGGACAGCTGGTATGCGCCCCAACTGAAAGCTGTATATATATTGAT
Organism: Poteriospumella lacustris; assembly: GCA_008000375.1. Classification (NCBI taxonomy): domain Eukaryota; class Chrysophyceae; order Chromulinales; family Dinobryaceae; genus Poteriospumella; species Poteriospumella lacustris. The sequence continues at coordinate 13,329 of SMOI01000270.1, forward strand.
GAAGAAGATGAGGAGGATGACACTCCCAAATGAAAGTGGCCCGTTGTTGGGCAAGAGTGTCGAAACAGCGGGTGTACGTAACAAGCGCATCAACTATTTAAATAAGAAATTTACCGCCGACGGCGAGAATTGCTTCGACTGTTACGACTTTTCTTTCGCGACGAACGATCATCGTCCCGATTACGGTCGCGATCTCTATCTCTCTCGCGATCCCTGTCTTTGTCTCTGCCGTCCCTATCACGGTCTCGGTCACCACGTCGATTGCCGTCTCTGTCTCGTTCCCGATCTCTATCCCGACTGTCTTCTCGCGGCCGCTTACCGGTTGCTCGCGAACTCTCATCACGAGACGGAGGAGCGGAGGATTCTGTTCGGCGGCGCTTGGATCCCTGTGGATCCGATTCCTCTTGACCATTTGCAGAAGGCACGCCAGGATGCTGTGGCGGTGGAGCATTGAAAGGAGGCGGTGGGGGCGGAACAAACCCTTGGTTTGGCACACCTCCACCGTACATTCCATGGGGAGGGGGTGGTGGGGGCATCATGCCGCCCATGGGAGCTCCAGGTGGATAGAACGGAGGAGGCGGGGCATTGTAGGGCGGTGGCGGTGGGCCTCCTCTTCCCGGCGGCATAGGAACGGGAGGCATCATACCAAATGGAACTCCCGGTCCACCTGGCATACCACCCATCATAGGTGGTGCAGGAGCTGCGACTGAAGATGGCAGTGGCTGAGACACTGGCATTGAAATGGCATGAGCTGCTGCTGGTGTCTCCACTGAGTTGTTCTTCTCTTCTTCCGGGTTGTTTCGTATGTTGCTATCAACCATGCTTGCCGTAATGGATGAATTCAACGCTGTTGGACCAAATGGCTTGGCAGGTTGCGTTGAAGGATCTCTCGGGCCCAGACCCTTTTCGGTTCTCAATTTCAACTGCTTCTCACAGTAAATCTACAAAACCACGAATCACTTCCGTTGAACGACCACCAACATGAAGATCGTTCAAACTTACCAGCCATGTCCGCTCTGTAAATCCGTAATTAAAATAATCGGAAACATCGATGTTTTTGTCACGCCATGGATGCTCGGGGAGGGCCTCAATATTCACATCGAATGCGGTAAAGTGGCGATTGAATCGCATCTTCTGGAGTTCGTCCTCTGCTCCAGTTGTTTCGGGGATATTTGACGCCCCTTCCTTATTTGCATTGGCATTGTTATGATCTTTTCCAGCTGGGGTTCTTGAAAATCCACGTCCTGTCCCAACGATGTCATTAGTATAGGACACTTCAGAACTGTGTTCATTGTTTACCTTTCATGGGCGTTCCACGACGGAGGGAGGCTTTGCTCGTAATAATGACTACTCCATCATCCTATTAACCCATATCATTCATTGGTGAACAATCGTTGCAGCACTGTGAGACATTCATGGCTGCGTACATCATTGATGGAATCATCATCGCCTGCGTCTGCGGTTTCGTAGTCTTCTCCAATCGTTGCCCCAACTTCAATCGCATCATCTCCTGCTGCCTTCGCTCCTTCATCTAAAGCTGATTCATTTTCTATTTCAACCTTCTTCTGTTCTTGGTTTGTGCTATCACTTTTCACTGCGGCAGCTTCTGCCTCTTCTTTCACAGTTATCTCCGTCATGGCGGCGGGAAAAAACGCACCGATCAAATTGCGGATTACGTAACCTCTTTATGTAGCTGAATTCAAAGAACTGAATCCTTCTCGGGAAAATTTCGTTTGTGAATAAGAAATCAAAGAGTCCAAGCGAACTTCATCCCATGGCAGAGCTGCGCCAAAACGCAAAAATCGATCAGGGGCAACAAGGAAATATGGGGAAACCAGAAAAATGCCTTTGGCCTTTCACCAAATCCGAGTTCTTCCTTTTTGCGAAAGTGGTCACCAGCGAAATGAGCAGCATCTGATTGATGAAACTAAGTCTATCCTTTGGCCGAGTATTATCCACGCGAATACAACTTAAACCTTTTGCCTTCAGAATCGGAAAAGGTTTCTCTTGTTTCCATTATCCTGGAAAATGAGTGACCAAGAACAGCAGTTGGAAGAGTTTGAGGTCCTCGAGTCAATTTACCCTGACGAATTCAGACGGATAGATCGACTTAAAACTGTTCCTGCACATTGGGAAGGTCAAGCATTTGGCCATGTTTTTCAAATTGATTTAAAGCCTTCAGATGCCGATTCGAAAGAAGTGCATGGTAAGGAGTAGAGCTGGTTTCTGTTGGCGCTCACCAAATAACATGGATCTTTGTTCGACAGTGCATGTTCATCTCATTTGCGGAATGCCACCAAACTACCCCACCGAGGTTCCTCTTTTGGTAGATATTGTACCTAAGAAAGGTCTTGGCCCAGATCAAGTACAAGAACTAATGGTGATAGCCGAGAGAACTGCTGCTGAAAACCTCGGAATGCCCAGTGCCTACAGCATCGCAATGGCAGTACAAGAATGGCTGACAGAGAACAACTTGCCAGGAAATGACGGGTCTATGTATGCAGGTGAGTTTCTAGTCTCATCAAATGGTGACGATCGTCGTCTTATGTTTGTTTTCGCATAGAAATGTTGCGTCGAGAACAGAAGAAGGTTGTCGAGGACAACAAGGAAGCGTACAAAGCGGCGATCAAACAAGCGGTCGATTCCGAGCGACGAGAAACGCAAGTTGATGAACAAGAATTAGAGAGACAGCGACGGCGACAAGCGGGCCAGCCTGTGACACTCGAGACTTTCAATGCATGGAAAATCGCTTTTGAATTGGAAATGGCGGCCAAGCGTTCGAAGAAAGACGACTCGGATGAATCGAAACCTTCAGGAAAACAGTACTTCTTGGCGAAACAAGCCGCTGGACAAAGCACAGAGGATGATGAGGAGCAGCTTCTCGCTGATGGCGAACGGGATGATTTCATCATGGAAGACCTCGAAGGAGAGGAATACGAGGAGGGGGATGAGGAGGATGGTGAAGAGGGGGAAGAAGGAGAAGAAGGAGAAGATGCCACAGCTCCTCGGAAGGCAGGAGCCAGTTAACATCGCTTCAACGCTTAAAAGTAATTTAAAGATGGTTTGGTTCAAAAATAAAACAGACCCCAGTTTCTATACAAATATTTCTTCCTATCTACGCTACCTTAGCTATACGCCGAACAGTAACGAATCGGCCGTTAAGCGAATTCACGTTCAATGGACTGCAAGAACTTGTCTTGCGCATCCATTTGCTCACGAAAGATAGATGTGTCAATCGACTCTTGATCTCGTAGACCCTCGAGATGCATGACTAAATAGCAAATAACCGATAGTAATTGCTTGCATTGATCGATGATTACTGTGCAAGAGGCTCGGCGAGCAAGAGCAGGATTTCGTTGAGTAGAGTTTGTTGGAAAGGAAGGAATTCGTATAATACCCAAAAGGCGCTCCTGGAAGCTCAACAGCTTGGACACGTATACCGAAATTTCTTCTCCTTGAAAGAACGATACGCCCAGTGAGATGCCGATTCCTCGAGAGAAGGTGTTTTCGTATAGTTGATAATGCTGCCGTGCTGTCAGGACCAAATGCAGTAATGCAGCAGAATACTGGTCAACAAATACAACTTGCTGTGCTGACCAATGATTTCGTATTTCATCCAGAAACACTACAAATGAATCGGAGCGAACAACCAGGCAGGTCGGTACTCGTCGAACAATTTGGTGGATACTGGACAATATTTTTATTGCAACAACTGCATCTTCAGCCCAATTTGTCAATGCACTGAACCTCAACAACACTTCCTCTATCAGCACGGGATTTTCATCTACTTGCTCGATAATAAACTCTACGTGCTTTTCCTTCGGTGAGTAAGAAGCGGTGTGAGTAGAGGCCGCCTTTTCGCACGCGACGGTCAACTCATCCTTCCCAGCAATTGCGGAAGATAAAAAGCTGGTGAATCGACTGATGGAGGATCTAACGGAGCGATTATTTTTGGTGGTATTTTCTTGGAGCAAAGGAACACCAGCCATATCTTCTTGCAAATGAAAAAATCTTTGGGCTAATTTTTGAATAAATGAGTCGGCTATCAAGGCAATCAGAAATAGAGTTCAATCTGTCTCCTAGTTGACCATCAATAGAAACTGCAAATGATACATTTCATCGATGATTGTCCCAAATGTCGGGTTCGTGTGGTCTGCTGTTGGATGATGCAAAAAAGAAAGGACACGGTGATGATGATGACCATGGGATAGCACAAAAGACCCTGTTTTTGTGGTTTTGTGTATAGAGATCCGCGATGACGACGATGCTGCGCCAGCAGCAGCAGCAGAGACAAGAAACAAGGACCGAGTCAGACGTTGCTCAGATGGATAAATATGATACAAAACTCTTAAAACAGAAAAAAAAATCGATGAGAAACTGCATCGTTGTTGTCACTATTATCAGCGGAAGGCACTGATCTAATTATCTATTCAGACGGAATTGTTCAACAAGTCACTTGATTCGGAAAACTGTTTGGGTCAGATACTGTCGTTGAGTTTGGCTGTCGACCATCCACATGCCGGAACTTTTTGGGCTACGAAGTCAGTCGATCGACGACAATGATATCGAGTCCGATGTCTTATCGGAGAGCGATGATGAGGTCGATATCTCCACCCCAACAAAATCCAAGCGCCCAATGTTGGATGGCTTTAGCCCTCTATCCGGTTGGGAGGGGGCGTTCTCACCTGACAGCAAAGCAAACGCGCCAAACAGCAACTCAGAGGCGCACTTCCAACAACATGATGACCATGAGGAAGATGAGATAGAAAGTGATGGCGATGAAGAAGAGGATGAACATCAATCGTTCGATGATGAAGAGGAGAATTACAAGAGGTTTCTCCAGTCGGTGCGATTCAACGGTGACGAACACAGCGTTGGAATGATGGATGCCAGCTTTCTGTTTGACGAAGACCTTGATGAAGAAGAATATGTCCCTGAAGACGAAGAAGAAGAAGCGGTCGATGAAGGAAGTGAAGATACTGACGATGAGCAAGATGATGTCGCAGAGGAGATGGACGATCTGATGGAAAATCCTGCAGATGACAAAGTGCCGAAGTCCTTCTCTGATCAGAACGGTTCGGATAGCCCATACTATGGCTTTCCCGTCAGGAGAAAAGAATTGGCCGGATTATTAGGCGACTGTTGGTTGGCTATTGCTGGAGATAACAACAATGAAGTGGATGCACCAACAACCTCAGGGAGCGGATCTCATGGGCCTGTCCTTCAATCACACAGCTTACTATCATCCTTGATGGGGCAATTTTTCACTGGAAATAAGATGAAGGAGCCACTTATTGATGGCTTCCCAATTGCTGTTTACCGCAAAATTCTCGCGCGGCAAATGAGTATGGCGATTCAATTACTACTGCAGATGCTGATCCAAGCGGAAGACCGAAGTCATGCCTTTGTCAACAGCTATCAATACTTACTTCAATTCAACAATCATCGTCTAAACGCGGTGAAAAAGGCTGCGCTGTTACAAATGAATATGGAAACATTCCTCGCGGTCAAACAGCAACAAGCTGCCTTTCAGAGTGGGTTAGGTCAAGCGCCATTAGAACCCCGCCTCGTGAAACAGAATCAAATTCAAGCGTTGATGGAAGAGGTTGCACCACATCTGGTTCACAAACAATCAACTGTGGGGGATACGACTCTTGGTGGGAACAGAACGGACCGAGACCGTAGTCTGCCGTTGCGGGCCTCACAACCATCGTATACGAATGGTCTAGGAGGCTATCCAACACCACAACCACCACCACAACCACCACCACAACCACAACAGCTTGAACCCTTCCACCCACAGCAACATCGAGTAACCACTCGTTCTAGCCTCATCAATTACAATGCACAGTCTCGAAGGTCATCCTCCGTATTGGATGTCCCTATTCTTGGCGATTTCAATAAACTTTTGGATTGTGTGGACAAAGCCCAAAAGACCTACAAGGCACAAGTCTTACATTTCGCAGTTGCCAATGGTATGGCCCAAATCTACAACAATCAAGTACTTCTATCCAATACGGCGTCAAACAGTGACAGTTATCGTCGGTTTTTGTTGCAAGCCAGTGCCACCCAATTGGAAGAAGTGTATCGATCGATGTCCAATGCCAAACTCTGGAAATCATTGGTACCCACGTTCAATTATCCCCTGCCAGATCGTTTATTGCAACGGATTGATCCCTCCACCATTATTGGGAAGACCTTTGTGACACCGTCCGAAGATGATTTGTTGGTGCGGGGTCTCATTCGGTATGGTGATCAAAAGCTATACCCTCAACAAACTGTGGATATGCATGGTATGGTACAGATCTTTCCTGGGCACAACCCATGGACGATGATTCGGCAAGAGTTTCTCCCCACACGCAATGAAAATGAATTGGAATTTCATTATCATCAACGAACTTCCGCCGCAGCCTCTTCCTTGCCCGTGGATATATCCCTGGGTACGCATCGAACAGGGTTTGATTTGATTCAGACACAAAATACAGGCAACAATATCTTCAAACGGTTTCAATGGGCTCGAGCTCGTGGTTGGATCGTGGAGAAACGACCACGAGATCGTCAATGGCAACATCCCGAAGACATCAATTTGTTACGAGGGTTTCAAGTGTTCGGTCACAAATGGCCTCTGTTGGCCAAAGTGTATTTACCACATCGAAATATCAAAGAAGTACGTATTCGATGGCGTGCTTTCCTTCGTTTATGGGCGAGAACCTTTCCAAACTTTGAACAACGGGCACAAGAAGTCATTTTTGAAGATCAAGCCCTGACGTCCAGTGATACCTTTGATCCGCATCGTGCGGTGTTGGAATCATTGGTGTCACCGAAACTACAAGCGTTCTTACAAGATATCCAAGAGTGTAGCAGTTACTCGACCTTGATATCGTTACGTGATAAAGGAGCTGGGCGGCACATGTTGGCCTTCGAACATCAAACGGGTCCGGTATTACCCGATTCGATTTCCTTGCGACCCCCCGGGGAGGGTGAAGATAATCGTCCTTCGTCTTCGTCTGTTGGTGTATCGTCGTTGGTATCTATGACTAGTGTTCCTCTGTATGCGGGGATATCTCACCCTCTGTATGCAGGATCGGTCGATAGAGGAGGGATTCTTTCGATGCATCCACCGGGACGTGAGTATCGCGGACCTGTATCAACGACGCCAGCTGCCACTGCGACGAGTTATTCATCATTGACTCGTGTTCATGATGTCTTTGATTTTGATCATACGCAATGGGCAGACATCAGTTGTGATGAATTGTCGGATGATGATGAGGTTGGTGGCGGTGGTGGTGGTGGCCCCGTGAAGGGATCACAGCGAAAGAAAAGTCACCCGAAAGGTAAAGGCAAGCAGCTGTCGTATCAATATGCGGACAGTGACCGTGAGGAAGAAGAATTGGGGGATAGTAGCGATGAGGAACCACCTCAACAACGACGTCCAAAGTCTCAACCCGCCATGAAGTCTGTCGCCTCTTCAAAGGCTTCGCATTCTACGTCACGGGCATCGGCACCCCATTCAACCGGAGTCAGCATCCCCATGGCTCAGCATACGGCACCCGGAGGTGTTGGAAGTTCTATTGGCACTGCATCGGGACATCATCGCTACGATCAGGCAATCAATCAGTATGGTATGCCTGGTAGTCGTGCGATTGACAATGCGTCGACTTTGTACCGCTCGTCCCAAACGGTTAGCCAGTCGTATGCGTCGATACCGTCGGCGGTACCGTCGCGGACGGGTTCAAAGAGGCCTCTCAATGAAGCTCAACTCGCTCAAAGCTTTCAGCAATCCTTATCAGATTATCCGTCTTCGGGAGCAACGGCTGCCGTTGGTTCATCAGCTAAACGCAGTCGTATGGGGACGGATATCGGCCAAGCCGCGCCACCAAGTCAGATGGCAGCCGATCACTTCCATCCGGACGACTACCATCAGTTACCCGTCGATGACGCCCCTCCCTCTGTACAAGGATTGGATATGCCCGATGCAAGTGCAAGTGCGGGGCCAAGCGGCAATTTGGGCATCGAAGAGCTGCTTGGCTTTTCCAACTTCACGCGCGACATGAGTCGCATCCGCGCCGACATTTTGGCGGAAGAACAACACGCAGCGCTGCAGGACGAAGATAAATCAGCAAATGCTAAAGATGTTCTACTTGGTACCAATCAGGCAAAAGATGCCTCGTCACGTGTGTCACGTGGTCTGTTCGCGAGTGTGATGAGTGGTGCGAAGTAACTGTTCAGTCGGTTGCACCGCTATGTCTCAATCTACAGATGTACCTTCTCTGTTTTCTTGAATCTTGGAAACTCTCCTTGCGTGTATCTCTATTGTAAATAGTATTCTCTCTTCGTCACCAATCGTCATGCTTCGCTTGAATTCGTTTGTAGGTTATGAGCTGAAGGCTGACCGTAGCGTAATCGCTGCTGCGTCGCTTGTCTCCAAACCCAGATTAGGTTTGGGATTATAGGGGATGGGAACTGGACTGAAGCACCAAAGTTTGTGCAAGTCTGGAATCTTTGAGTGCGCCACTCAGTTGGGTGATGATGCAAGTGCATTTGCATCGGCGGCGTTGCACGTGCTCGACGTCTCGACGTGCACGAGCAGCCAACGTCACTTTGCACTTCCATCCTGCCAAGCACGAGATGGCCTGCTAGGATCACAAACCAAACAAACCACAATCAAACTACGAATTAAGTATTCGATTAAAGTAAAGCTTTTCTATTTTTATTAACTGACTTGGAACCATGGAACTTGTGAAGAGTGTTTCTGCTGCTGGTACTGCTGCTGTTGTGACGGTGACTGGAATGTAAGTGATGTTGAAGTTGTGTGATACTTGGTGATTTTTGAATTCATGCTAACTCTATTTCTCTTATCCTACCTCATCTTAGTCATCCTATTGATGTTGTGAAGACTCGTCTTCAAATCAGCGGTGATGGAGGACGCAACTACAAAGCCCTTGGCATCGGCGGCACTGTGTCCGTCATTGCTTCTGAAGAAGGTGTGGCTGCCTTTTGGAAGGGCATTGGCGCTGCTTGGTTGCGTGAAGCTTCCTATACCTCGTTGCGCATTGGTCTCTACGGTCCTATCAAGCACGCTATGGGTGTTAAGAATGACTCGAACTTCGTGTTGAAGTTCACCGCTGGTTCTCTTGCCGGAGCGATCGGATCCCTTGCTGGTAATCCTTTCGATGTTCTCAAGACGAGAATGATGGCTTCTGAGGGCCGAACTCCTTCGTTTGGTGCTTCGTTTTCGCACTTGTACAGAACCCAAGGTTTTGGTGGCTTCTATCGTGGTCTGGAGGCCAACGTTATGAGAGCTATGGTGCTCAATGGAACGAAAATGGCGTGTTATGATCAAATCAAGTACATGATTAAGAAGTCTGGAATGGTTCCTGATGGCCTCGCAACGCAGTTCTTCTCCGCTTTCGCGGCAGGTTTCTTCATGGCAACAACTGTGTCGCCTTTCGACATGATTCGAACAAAGCTGATGAATCAGCCCGCTGATAAGAAGGTGTACAGTGGATTCGTTGATTGCCTCACCAAGATCGTCAAGAAGGATGGTGTTAAAGGCCTTTATGCGGGCTTTGTTCCCATTTGGGCACGCTTCGCACCTACGACAACGATACAGTTGGTGATTTTCGAGCAACTCAAGCCCATCTTTGGCGTTGAGGGCAATGGCGAGTAAATTCTCCATTGGCTCCGCACAGCAATTCTTCATTCATCGTATCTTTTTTGGAGAAAGATCGACTAAGCTAGTCGCTTAGAGTACATAGTCCAAACATACACACACCCACACGTAGCAGATGATGACAGACAGTGTCGCACACCATTGAACATACTTTATCCGTGTAGTCGTATCATTCATCTGCACATCTGCAATTTTGAGTTCCATCACTTTTCTTTTACTGACACATTGATTTCCCATCTCCCAATTTGTCTCTTTCTGCTGTTTGGAAAGAGAACGTGTAAATTGACATACGTAACACTGCGAAACGAGTGACAACCCGAGGTTTGTTTAATGTTTTCCCCGCCAAGTCTGATATACTACTGCCTATGACCACCATACACGCAGTACAGTCCCGTTAAAGAGACCACACGAGCACACGAGTCGACAACATCGACCTCATTCAGCGTTGGAAATGGCCTCGTTGTCCTTAGGATGGCTCCAAAGTTGCAGTTCTTTGCCGCCGCTGCAGCTGGTCGCACTGCCGACAGCGCCTCGTCGGCCACTTTGAACACGCCAAACGACTGTTGAACTAATAACTCGGATTGTCTTGGGAACTTTGCGAGAGAGTGGTGGTAATCAACACAAGATCATTGACGATTGATGTGCTGGTGGCACAGCTTCCTTAGTCACAAAGCAGACAAAGTGGAGAGACTGGCAACTGAGCAGTAATAAAAGAAAACAGTCGATACGATCCTGTGAGTAGAAGAAGTAAGGATGGCGGAAACCAAAAGCGTGGAAGATGAGCTTTTTGAGCTTCTTAATTCTCCCGATCCCGTCCTTCCATCAAGGACAGTGGCTACCGATGAAGCACCAAACTCTGCCTTCGCATTGACCACCGCTTCGTTTGAAGACTCCCAAGATTTCTTATCTTGGCTCGACGACACCTCTCCGACTAAAATTCTATCGGCCGTAAAACAGACACAATCTTCCACGGAGGCGTTGTTGGATTCAAATCTATTGAGCAGTTTGGAGGAATTGATTCAGCCGTCCGGCAGTAGCGTCAGTATTCCCACCGAACAGAGCAGACCAACCGACGCGACTGATAATCTTCTGGTCGATTCAACGGGCACTACTTCCAACGTCTCCAAGGCGCTGGAATCTATCTATGACGAAATGTTTGGTACAGCAGCAGAAGAAGTCAAGCCCGCGGTCGTGGCCACACCGGCTGCAGTGACTTCTTCGCGCTCGGAGCAGCCAACGAATGCCGCATTCGAAGCAGACGTGGAGAAGATCTTATCCTCCCCGTTCCCTGATGTGGGACGTTTACGTGAAATCATTGATACTCATGGATATATCCCCAATCAACACCGGCTGCAAGTGTTGTTGCTGCTCTTGTCCGGCAGCTGCCACGTCGATGAGGAAGCTGATCGGTTCACTGTCTCTGCGACTGAACGTGAATTTTATCGTGAATTGGTCACGGATGCACAATCGCTCATCAAAGCCTGTTATCCTCCGCATGGTCTTGCTCCTCAAGTGACGTTACAAAGCGATCTGACCGACGTGATCATTTTGTACTGCCAACGACGCAGCATCGACTACAGAAACATTTTCGGTCGTTTGTTGATGTCAATTTTCGGAGATGGGTCTGGACAAGCGAAGTCCTTGATTTCCAGTTGTTTTTATGCGATTATGTCGGATTTCCTGCCGTTGGTGGGTTTGGAATACGGCGCTTTGGATTTGGCGACCGATGCGATGCACACCTGGCTCCGGTTATTGGTCATCTACCATTCCCCATCGTTGGCCCAGCATTTGGATCGTGTCTTACCCGGTTGGGAGAAGAAAGCCAAGGAAATGACGGTGTCTCAGGTAAGAGATTTGGAAGATGATGGATATTTCGCTGCCACACCCGGTGCTCACTCTACTGCTGCCCCCTGTGCCGCCACCGTCACCACTTCACCACTCCCCCCCCCCCGACCGCGCTACAGAATTCGAAGATGTCGGCGTTCAACAAGGCCAATTCCGCCCTGGACTCCCTGGAGAAGGAGTTGGGCATTGACCTCGGCTTCGACTTCGAGTCAGACGCGCTCGGCAACACGTCGCACTCGTCGCTGTCCAAAAGCGACGATCGGTCCATCGCGTCGGCCCCACCAAAGTCCGCGACGAACAACGGCATGATCCATAGCCATTGGCTGACGACGTTCTTTGCTGGTTCGTTGCCTGCCGCCCAATCCGCGATGCTCTTGGACTGGGCATTGTTCAACGGTGAACGCTACGCCGGTACGTCCGTCCCGCCTCTCCGCTCGTCCGTCTGTGTTGCCTCACCCTCACTGCTGTACTACCTCTCTCTGCTTAGGCGTGTATCTGATGGCCAGTTTGTTGGAAATCCACGCGGCTGCCTTGGAACAGATGAATGCCCCGCAGTTGCAGCAGTTCTTTGACACGATCGCGTCCAGCCCCGCGGATTGGTTCACCGCCTTAACCACCGCGACCGCGGCCACTACGACTACGACGTCGGCGAGTTCCTTCACCGAGGCCTGGATCCACGCCACCACTGGTACGTCTCAGGACCCGCCCCCTTGGAGGAGCCATGTGGGTGCACTCTCTGACGCATCTGTCTCTGTCTCTGTCCGTGTCTGTGTCCGTGTCCGTGTCTGTCTGTGCAGTCTTGATCAACAACACACCGCGCGCCTTCCGCAACGCCCTCCTGCGTACGGAGACGTGGGCGACGATGGCCGCCGAACGACGACGTCACGAACTGTCGACGCAAATGAAGTCGCTGAAGGAGCAGAGCAAGGCACTGCTCGCCATGGACGACGTCGAAAACGACAATTTCTTCGAAACGTCGCTGGACGAACCGCTGCACGGCAGCACCAGCGCCACCGGCAACGGCACCGGCTCCGGCTCCGGTAGCCAACAGCAGCCGCCGTCGAAAGGCGCGAAGAAAGCAACCACCAAAGCGACGCCCAATGAACTGACGGAGACCTCTTCGCCCTTCGATCCCGACGAGGACGACGATCTGATGGAAGACGCGAAGCCGTCGCAGTACGGCAGCAGTAGCAGCGGCATCGTCCCCGTCGGTCACGACGACGAGGACGACGAGGACGACGACGATGACGACGACGATTACAGCCACAGCCATCACAGCAACAACAGCAGCGCTGCTGCCGCGGCCGGTGGCGAGGGGGCTGCAGGTCGTGGTCACCACGGCGGAGAAGCTGACGACGCGGCTGCGCGAGGTGGTGGCGGTGGTGGAGAGACCGTCAGCAGCGTCGCTCGCCGTGCGTCCACGTTGCTGATGGACAATTTGCGTTCGTTTACGGCGAAGTTGTCCGCCACCGCCGCCGCTTCGGCGTCGGGAATGACCGGGGGTGGTCTGCTGGACTTGCCTCGTGGACCACAGCACTACCCACCGTCTCCCCCGTCGGCCACTGGCGGTGGACGCTCGTCGTCCGACGACGACAACGCAGAGCGCTTCGCACAGGACTACAAACTGGGCGTGGAGACGAGCTGTCTCTGGACGGAGGCCGCGGAGGTGATTCCGAGTGTCTGTGGCAGTCAACGCCGTCAAGGCCGTGTCGATCTGGGTGGCAGCGGTGTCCGCGTCAGTACCGACGAGGGGGAGACGACCGCCGCCACCACTGCCGATGCAGCCGATGTGCTGAGTGCCCAGGCCATTGACGACGTGGGCCTGGTGCGCGCCATCTACGAGCATCGTCTGCGTCACCCGCGGCATCGCCGCTGTTTCTTCTTGTCGGCCAACGGTGCGGCGGCGACCATCGGCGGTGTGGGTGGGAGCAGTAGCACCAAGGGCACCACCAATGGCCCGTGCTACTTCGCCATCGACTGCCGCGCGGCCGAAGAGAAGCACTTGGGGTTGTTCCCCAAGGCCTATGCGGTGGAACCGGAGTTGATCACCGACGGGGAAGCGATGAGTCACCTGTTGACGGTGCTCGCGCCGTTGAAGAACACGACGCACATCGCCATCATCGGGGCGGGCGACGCCTGGCATCGTTTCACGTATCGTCGTCGCCATCCTCGCAAATACGCCCGGGCGGTGACGCGTCCACCGCATCAGGAACCGTTGGAACTGCGTCGGTTGCTCGAAGAAGGCCGCAATCAAGCGCACGCCATCGCGCTCTTTCTCATCAAACGCGGCTTTCGCTTCATTTCCGTCGTCGACGGTGGCTTCGTCGCCGCCGTCGAGGTGTTGAATCGCCCCGATTCGCGGTTTTCGTTGCAAACGTCGCTGGTGGACAGCGACCGAGTGAGTTTGATGGCGGTGCTGGGCGTCCACGAGGCGGCGGTGGCGACGACCACCGAGCGCGCGATGCCCGCGACGGCCCATCAGCAGCCATCGGCAGCGCCGGCGTCGTCCTCGTCGTCGATGCCGCCGCCGCCGTCGTCGCTGCTGATGTCGTCGTCGGCGGCGGCGCTGGCGATGTCGCATTCCTTCGCGGCGCAGCACGCACAGGCCCACGCCGTCGACCCGCCGCAGCATCACCAGCACCACACCCACACCCCCGCGGAGCCCACCGCCACCGCCTCCGCAGCGTCGTCGTCAAACGCCGGCGGTGCCAACAACGTCGGCGCCAATGCGGCCGCGCTCACGGCCGCGACGGCTGCGTTGAGTAAGAACGTGGGCTCGTTGCTGTCGACGTGGGTGTCGACGGCGACCACTGCGGCGTCCGCCGAGTCGTCCTCCGCCGCCGCTGCCGCCGCCGCCGGCGCTGCGCCAGCAGGCGCCACCACAACGACCGCCGCTGCGTCTGCCACGGGAACGACACCAGCGCCGGCGACGACATCGGCCTTCGCCGGTTGGGGCTCGTCGCTGGTCGGCAAGGGCCTCGACACGCTGAAGAAGGGCTGGGGGGTCACGGCCAACCTCGCCACCGCGGCCGCCGCCAGTGCCGCGGCACCGTCATCGTCCGCGCCGCCATCAGCAGCCGCTGCCGCAGCGGGGGCGGCGGAGCACAATCCGTTCGTGAAGGATCCGTCGACGAGCTTCATCATCGGCGACAACGACGACGACGATGACGACGGCCATCGCGGCAGTGGCAGCGGTGCGGCGGGACGCCCCGCCACCTTCGTCGATAGCCAAACGATCGGTGTCACGCGTACCGATCAAGAACGTGCCCAGGCGTTGGCCTTGCATCGGTTGGCGGGGCTGAAGAAAGGCGATTTCGTGCGGATCACCCGCGACGAACTGCCCGGGGCGGTCCTGTTCCCCTGCGTCAAGATGAAGCTGATGGCCGTCGCGACGAAGAAACCGCCCGCCGCTGCCTCCAGCACCACCGCCACCACCACCACGTCGCTGTTGGACTTCGACGAGGACACCACCGCAGCGGCTGCGGCAGAGGCGATGGAGACGGTGATGGTGGAACAGGAGATTCCCGTGTCGCGGTACCTCGTCATCACGCGGGAGCGTTTCATCGTCCTCGACACCAACATTTCTCCTCAGGCGCCCTCCAGCGACGATAACCACGGCCCCACCACCGCCGCCGCGGCTGCTGCTGCTGCTGCTGCTGACTCCTCCGCCACTGCGGCTGGTAGCACTGGCAGTGGCAGTGGCAGTGGCAGCGGTAAAAGCGCGGTGGGGGCCCTGGCCCTCGTGAAGTCGAACCACCACCTCACGGAACTCATCAAAATGACGTTCAAGAAGAAAGATCCCGAACTGGTCACGTTGTATTTGCTGAGCCAACACGGGGAACCGAAGCCGCGCCAATACCGCGTCGTGAAATACCGCGATTTCGTGGCGACACTGCAGGTACGTTGAGCACGGCTACCCCTGTTCCCTTCCCCCCTTCCCCCCTGCGACCGTGTCTGACTGCTGAGGGTGCCTCCTCTGTGTCTGTCCCGTTGTGCTGTGTTGTGTGAACGTAGAAAAACATGGAGCGCTTCAAGATATAAGTAACCGTCGACCACGTCGCAGACGTGGAGAGTCAGTGGATCCACGACGGGGGTGCGTGTTCACTGGGGCAGCCGTGTAGCAGTCACCGTAGCAGTAGTAGCAGTGGTAGTGGTAGTGGTAGTGGTAGCGGTAGTGGGTAGTGGTATCGGTAGAAGTGGGCGTAGAGTAGTGTTCCTGGCAGGGCGCCTGTGCCTGTGCCTGTGCCTGTGCCTGTGCCTGTGGGTGTCGTAAACGCAACAGGCGACGAAGCGGGTTTACTGCTGCCGTCGTATCTAACCGCAACCCCCACAGCGACGAAGCTCTCGAAGGGGGAGAAGGGGAGGTGTTCTGTCACTTGTTTTTTGTCGTTGACTTACACAGGCGACGCTTACACACCCGTAGGCGCTGCGGTCACTGCCGCTGGCTGCCACTACAGCTGCACGTGGAAGGCGCGTCCGAGCGTATTCTGTACGGCGGCCAGCGGACCAACCGTCGCTGCCGTCGTCGGCGGCGGTGGCGGCGGCGATCCGGACGACGCCGCCGCCCGAGCACGAATCGACCACTCGTACCACATCCGATCGCCATCGACACAGCGCCACATGTTCACGTCGACGGCATCGCCCGCACGGACCGAGACAGGGTGCGTCATGGGGAAATACATCGGAAACCACGAGAACATGCCCGGGGACAGGGTGCCAATCTGCTCGGGCACCGTCGAGAAGACGATGTCCTTGTACAACGTGCAATGGAAATAGCCTGCCACCCCGTGCAACGTCGTCGCTTGATCCATGACGAAAGAGACCTGACGCGATTGGTTGCCCAGGGCGATGATTTTCTGCTGTGACGACGACGATGGCGATGGCGATGGCGACGATGGCGATGGCGACGCAGAGGGAAACAGCGACGTGGCCGTCGGCACGTGGATGTCCTTCGCGTGCGATGGATGCACAAACTAACACAGCAGCAGTCGTCACCAACAATTAAATAAGAACACCACACACACGACACGACACAACACACACGTCGAACGTCGAACGTACCTGGAACACGGGTTGTGCCGCTCCCCCGTAGGTGGCGTGACTATGCAAATGCACGACGTACGGGTAGTCCAGACCCTGCTGCTGGAATTGATTCTTCCCGCCATGGTGACTGAACATCGTACGTGCTTGTTGCCAGAGACTACTGGCCGAGACAGGCACCAGATACGAGGTATACGATTGCGGAATCATGATCCCGTGACGCGGGTGCAAGGCGTGTTCAATCGCGTAGAGACACTCGGGCGAGGCTTCGTTGTCGGCAAAGGAACCCAACAATTCCGAGACGATGATGTGCACACTGCCTACACCAATGGTGGCGGTGGTGGTGGTGGAATCCTCTTCACGGCTCGCTCCGGCACCTGCCGCCGCTGCTGCCGCCGGGACCGGGACCACACGCTCACGCATGTCACCTTCAATGATGCGTACGCGATTGTGGGTGGTAGGCTCCGTAATAAACTGGGCAAAACGATGACGCAAGGTACGCACGGCGTTGGGATTCTTTTCAATGGCAATGACCTCCACGGGCACTTGATTGACCGCACTGGCGACCAACGACGACGCAATCAACGGTCCACGACCCGGTCCCACCACTAAAATACGCAGCGGGGTCGTCGGTGTCACCGCTTTGCCCAACGTTTTCTTCAAATCGCGGGTCGCCGCAATCAACGCCATTTCATACCGTTGGTACTTGATGGGATCTTCTTCCATCACCCGGTACGTTTCTAAATCTAAATTCTGATGCAGGGGATCCAACGGCGTTTGCAACTTGTCGCGAAAGGAAAACGAAAAGTTTTGATCCAACAACAGACTCTCCGCGACGTCTTCGTCTTCCGCCAGCGGTGTTTCCCGCCACATCGCAAACTGGAATTGCAAACGCTGTAAAGCAACACTCAAGGCTTCACTGTCCATAAACGATTCGGGATTGTTGGGAATCTTATGCACCGCGGCGGGGACGATGATGAAATGCATTTTGAAGTCGAAAAACGTTCGCAAGAAGTCACCCACCATTTCCTCGCTGGGAATGAACTTCGTCACCGCTTGACGCGATGTTCCTGCTGAGGTAGATCCTTTTCCTTTGGTTTTCTTGTCCTTGGGAGGGGCCGTAGGAGCGGCAGCGGTGGTGTCGCTGCCCAGCAAATGCTCCGAATCCAACAGCACCGCCTTGATCGGCTCTGCCAGCCATCGTCGAATTTCTTGGGCGTCAAAGACTTTGGCGCCATTGGTAACTTCTACAGCATCTAAGGCGAGGAAAACGTGGGTGTGATGGTCGATACCGTGACGAATCGCGTCCCACAGTTGCCACTGGTCCATCGGGATACGGAGCCACAGCTGCGGCGCTGTCGGTGGGAACTTGCTAAGCATATTCGTTATCATTCGACAGACTTGCATCAATTGCCAGCTATCTGTAGCGATAGACGGATGAATCTTGATCAAAACGGCTTGTAAACCCATGTGAGCGGCAAAGGCGTACTGACTGAACACGTTCTTCTCCACTGACGACCATTGGGATGCGTCCACTGCCGGCAAGTCAAATTTACCCATGATCACACTGTTGAGTTCACCACTGTCCAATGATAATTGATCCAAAAGAGGAGCGGCGTGGTTCAAGTCCAAGCAAATGAAATTGAGCTCTGATTCGTACATGAGACTTTGCAGTGCTTCGATGTCCCCCGGATACTGCGTCCCTGCATCAATACCCACCGCGTAGCCCTCTGCAGGCCGAAATCCATCATCACTTCCTTCTTCTTCGTCATCTTCATCATCGTCACCTTCAGAGTCACCTTCCTCGTCGTCCTCACTGCCGTTCTCATCTTCGTCGCCTTCCTCCTCCTCCTCATCCTCCTCATCGTCTTCATCCACCTCTTCATCATCGCTTTCCTCATATCTACCACTGCGCTGCACATGCTCATCGAATTTTCCCCGTTTAACAGCCTTTCCCGATGTTGGTGCTAACGGTCGTTTGTTGCCGGTAGCATTTGCAACTTTCGCCGGCTGCGGCGTTGCTTGTTTCTTTGCCTGATTACGACCCATGATTTCAATTCAATGCAATCCCAAAGTTCACAATCCAAAATTAGCATGTGGCTTTTCCCCCTTGTGCAAAGATCTGGTCCAGTTTTAGTTGGTTGGCGATACGTCGTCGGGAGTCGGGAGGCTCGTCGGAGGTTGGTTGGTCGAGGGGCTCCTCCGCCCGTTTCAGTTTAGGAGACTCGACGACGGTTACATTTCATCGCGATGCGACGATGAGAATGAACAAACAGTAACAGAGTCTTTCTTACCACCGACCTCGCGCACCTGCACAATCAATGCCCATTCAGAATCTATGCATCTATATCGTGGAAATTGATTGCTCAGTGTGAGAAGTTCATTCGATACGAACGACAGTTTTATTCGATTTTTGTGACCTGCGGTTGGTTTGTGTCGACTGGCGGTTGACCGACTAGTTTTTCCCAGATGGAACGAAGCAAATCGCAGAAAATGCCCATGGGTAACTTAAAGCCCATTGGATTAGCAGATTCCACTGTGAAAAAGAAAAAGAAGCGACCCCACAAGCTGCCAAAAATAAAGTCGGCGAAACTGACTGTAGAGAACCTCCTCGTGAAGAGTATCAGTTCCGTGGGTATCTCGGATACATTCACAGTTTCCAACGATAAAATCGAAACTTCCTTGAAGTATGAAAGGATGCGCGATGCAGATCATCACAGCCATTGCAGCGATGACGAAGACACGCACAGCAATCACACCTTCTCTTTGACAAGTCCCGAGAAGTATCATTCAAGTGCTACTGCAGGAGATCTTAGCATCTATTCGCAGAGCGGAAGAGGTTCATCTATAGTCTCCTACGATGATTACTCACTGGGCAGCAGTGGATCCGTTCTGTCACAGCTGACAAGCCATGAACTGGTCGCTCAGATTAACCGACGCGCGTTGAAGAACCAACCTCCTCCTGAGTTCGTTCCGTCACTACGGACCATGGATCCAGGATTGTTGAGTTGGAACCATCGCCTACCAGCCAATCACAATCCTGACAATCCGCCCATCAACATCGTTGCGTGTCAGGTGCCCCTCGAAGTCATTTTGGCCAAAGCCGATCGCCGCATTCGTCGACGGGCCAAGATTTGCAAAGAACGTGAGAAAATCCACAAAACACGTGTACACGAATTGGAAGAATCGTTGGAATTGAAGAGAACCCGAGCAGAACGTATTGCTGCGAAGTTGGCGGCACAACAATTCCAGTGCAGCTGGATGCGGATGTTGGTCGTTGGGCGTTATTTGGCCAAGATACGGCCCCAATACGAACACAGTCTACGTATGCAGCGTGATTGGTGGAAAGCAGTATCTTCCGCACGGTTAGTGCAGAAGTTATTTTTCCGTTGGTATTATCGGGAGATTCGTGCGCGATTGCAGCGGAAATATCTCGGTGCCTTTGGTCGCGTGGAATGTTCCATGAAACTGCATTTGCGTATCTTTCGCAAACGTATGGCCATCAAGAAACTCAAAACGTTTCTCGTGGAATTCAAGGGACAGCATAAGGTAAGAGAGAGGAAGAGAGGTGGAAGGACGAGAGAAGGAAGTTTCGCTGACGATGAGCGTGTGTCCTCTGTTGTCGCTGTTTTCTGTAGATGTCGGTGGTTGTGCATCGGTTCTTGCATTCCGTACGGAAAATTCAACGCAACATGCGTGATTTCATTAACTGCAAATTGGCCAAGGTGGTGGTGTTGGGGAAGATATGGGACAAAATCGAGTTGAGTTTCATTCGGAAGAAACTCGAGCAGCGCAAGGCGCGTATCGCCGGCACGATGATGTCGAAGAAGTCGTTGGACAAAGATTTGAAGTCCATGAATTCCAAAGCCTTGGATGAAATAAAAGACAAAGAGCGGGAATGGCACAAAATCCATAAGCAAATGGAGAAAGTCGTGCATGGCTTGCGAGCGACCGGTGTGATCGTCGAAGAAACCGAAGAACAAGTCATCGACAAGTTGCGTATCCCGGAAGCGACGAAACATGAAATTCTACGTTCTCTGTTGGAGAAATTGGTATGTCTCGTCTTGTCTCGTCTTGCCTTTGTGTTGCTTCCTTCTTGGCTGATTCGATTCTATGTGGTTTTTGTTTGGTTGGTTGGGTGTGTGTGTGTGTGTGTTTACAGCGCAAAGCATTTTATTCCGATCAGCGCACCCAACTGAAGAAGAAAATCGAACAAGACTCGGTACGTTGGCTCTTTTTGAATGCCTTCTGCTGTGTGGTCCTGCAGCTGTCTTATTGCGAGTCTTATCTTATCTTATATTGTGTAGTGCTTCAATGAAGCGCATGCGGCGAATCTACTGCTGGGAGATGGCAAAGAAGTCATGCGGCTGTTTCGGGAGAAGTTCAACAAGAAACTCGTCAATCTCCAGTACAAGCCTTTCATGCTCTTCAGGTAAGTAGTGGATTAGGGACAGTTGGATATCAAGTATCGTAACTGTGTTTTGTGAAACAGCTCGCTGGACCGTCGGTTGATCTTCGAGAAAGTCAAGGAAGCGCATACGACCCGAGAAACCTTCAAAATCAAAGTTGACAAGTTCTCGTAAACCCACACTTCTTTCTTGTTGTATGCAGCGCTTGTCGGAATCGGAAATATTTCTATGCGGCGCCTTGTGTCTTCTACACTCTCCACTGTCTCATAATTTCACAACACTAGAGACATTTTCTTTCTCTACTTGCTCAGTGCTTTGGTACTGATTCTGTTTGTCTGTTGTTTGTAGACGTGTGTGTATATTTCTGGCATATTTGTTTGTTTGTTTTTGCTATGTTTATTTTAAAAATTGACTCAAATTGCCAACCTATCTGGACTCTATTCGTGTCCCCGTTTACTGTTGCTAAACCATCCCCCTATAACTATACTTCTCACACACATATGGCGCCTTGATGTTGACAATCACATTTCAGTATGCATGAGTACTGCTGATCATTCGTCTGCTTGATTGGGAATGTTGGATTCGTCATGAATCACGCGGTCAGGGCACGTGCACCGCTGAAGGTCCTTGTTACCGATTCTGTCCAGTTATCTCGGTCAAGGGCAAAAGAAAAAGTTGGAAAAAGGTGGAGCGTCATTTTCGATGGTGTAAAAGAGATTGCCATTGGCTTTGCACGTCATATAGATATTTTAAAGTGATGGAATTCGACACTTTTCCAGATGACCAATACGGGGCTGCACTGCTGCCACCAACTGGAGCCATTTTTGTAACGCCTTTTTCCGAGCTGAAGCGTCCAACCGATTATCGGTCATCGATCAGAAGTCTGCTGGTCTTTTGAGCGAACAGATCAGAAAAGTGAACAACTTTGTCGTTGACTTTGAATGTATCTTGGTGTATTGGTCAAAAGGGGTTTAAGTTTCTTCGTGAGTTGGCTTCTGTTTGCATCCTCTTCGGCGATGTTGTGGCGAGGATCAACACGAACGAGATTGCTTGCAGCAGTGGGTGCTTCTCGGAAGTTATCTCTGCAAATGAATCGGTTAGAGTCCATGGGAAACTCGGTCAGAGACACCATATATGCCTTGAGTTCGGGTTCGATGGCCGTCAGCGGTGTTGCTGTGGTGCGAATATCAGGTCCACTGGCCTCCCCTACTCTACAAAGCCTTATTTGTCCGAACAAGCAAAGCCTTTCTTCCTTACCTACTCCACGAGCTGCATCTTTGAGGCCTTTGTACTGCCCACTTACTAAGGAAATGCTTGACAAAGCATTGGTGCTGTGGTTCAATGGCCCCAAAAGCTTCACCGGCGAAGACGTCGTTGAACTACATTTGCATGGTAGCCGAGCGGTAATCTCTAGCGTCTTTGAGGCTATGAATCGAATTGGGGAGACTTTGAACCAGGGAGTCATTCGACCTGCAGAGAAAGGAGAATTCACGCGACGGGCCTTTGAAAATGGCAAAATGGATTTGACGGAAGTGGAAGGACTCAACGATCTCCTGCACGCGGAGACCTCCGAACAACGGAAACAGGCACTGCGACAAATGGAAGGTGCTTTAAAAGTAAAATATGATGAATGGAGGTAAGCCAAAACACTTTTCTATCGTTTTCCATGCAGTTAACACTTCCCCCTGCTCTTGCTTATGCTATTGCGCGCGTATCGCCCCAACCGATGGTGATATCGACACAGAGGTGTCCTGATGAAATGCTTAGCACACACCGAAGCAGTGATAGATTTCGGTGACGATGATCGCGAAGATGATATTGACGATGGCGCAATGACCGCTTTGTACCCCCTCGTCCGCAAGATGCGCGATGAGTTGTTGCATCACTTGGATGACAACCGACGGGGGGAGATCATTCGGGAAGGCGTACAAATCGCTCTCGTGGGTCAACCGAATGCCGGGAAATCATCGCTTATGAATGCGCTGGCACGACGACCAGCTGCCATTGTTTCGCCTGTCGCTGGGACCACACGAGACATTGTCGAAGTTCGTATGGACATCGACGGTGTACCCTGTATTGTGCGTGATACCGCAGGTTTACGGACGGATACCAATGACCCCATTGAACAAGAAGGAATCAGACGGGCCAGGTAACGATGGATTTTGCGTTTTGTTTTTCTTCTGCGTGTGCTACGACGTGTTCCATAACCAGTCTGGGGGGGGGGGTTCGCACTGTATGGCAGGGAGGCGCTGGAACAAGCGCAAATTCGTATTTTCGTGGTGGATCCCAGTTCCTCCGAGTCGATTGAGGTATTACCAAGTGCTTTGATTCTGCCTGTGTTCTCACTGTTTCTTCACGACGTTTCCTCGTTCACGTGTAGACGGCGATGCAGCTGTACCGAGAACACATAACACCGACAACGGTACCCGATGGAGACCGTCCCGATGGTCCTGTATTCGCCAAGATGCTTGTTTGCAATAAAATGGATTTGTTGACAAAGTCCTCTCCTCCTCCACCACCATCGTCAGAGGAAGAGGCTGTGTTGTCATCGCATCATCCGGTGTTGCAGACGTTGCAGACGGCGACGGGGTTGATGCCGTTTACCACGTCGTGTGTGCGCGGAGAAGGCTTAACGGCCTTGGAAACTGGGATCAAGCAAGAAATCGATCGCTTGCTGCAACGTTCTGCTTCCTCGTCGTCGTCCGCTGCAGAGAGTGTGTTGATCACCCGTGAACGACATCGTGGACATGTCAAGCGCTGCATCGGCCATTTGAACCATTTCCTCAGTGGCTATTTGCCCATGGACGCGGCAGCAGAGGAACTCCGCTTGGCAATGATGGAAATGGGCAAGGTAACCGGTCGAGTGGACGTAGAGGAACTGTTGGACATCATTTTCCGTGATTTTTGCATCGGCAAATAGCTAGCTAGCGAATGGCGGTGTTTGATTGAACGATGGAGGATCTATTGTGTACATACGACAGCGGATACGAACTGAGCTACTACTATTAAACTATTTACAGTGAGTTTTTCTTTCTTACATACCAGCCTAACTATAGCAGGGTGCTGTGTTCGATGCTGGATCAGATCAGATAAGATCAGATCATCCACACAAAATCAGTCGGTGGTGTTTGGTCGTTTCGCAGCCACTCGCTGCTGTCGCAGCAGGTATTCTCGGACATCTTCATCCTCCTCCGCCACGATTCGGATTTTTGTGGAAGATTGACGTTTGTGAGGGGAAGCGATGGTGGGCGGGTTGTTTCCCAGTAGAACATTCGGTGTCGGTGTAGGCTTCTGTTCCGCGTTGTCAGCAGCAGGGCTCAGCTGGCGGATGCGCATCTGATCGTCCTTGTTCAAGCGAAGAATTGCTGATTGCAGCGGAGAAAGCACGCGAAATCCGTCAATAGTTCCGTCCAAAACACCCGCAAGTATTCCTGCTCCCATGCAAATGGCTTCGTCGGGAGAAATGGAGCGTTTGGGATCAATGCCAGTCAATGTGCGGACAAGGCTCACTACGCACGGCATCCGCGAAGCACCACCCACGAGAATCACATCATCAATCATCTGGCCACTGGGAAAGACGGTCAGCGATGAATCTGATTGTTGACGTTGCAACCGACGGATTTCTTTTTTCACTTGCCCCTCGGCTTTGTTCCGTTGTCGAGCATGGGTCCTGCTCTCTTGTTGAGCGCGGGCCAATGAACGTAAAGAAGCCTCGCTGAGTGCGTCTGCACCCTCTTCCATGCTTACACCCGATACCATGTCGTCATGCTCTGCTTCCGCATTCACGCCCAGTGATCCAGATTCACCTGGGAGATTGATGCCGGCCATGATGGCCACCTCTCGAATGGGTCGCAACATTCGCGCCAACAGTGGTTGCATCAATGAATCAAATTTCCGTTTGGACAACGGAATGTCCACCATCTGTTTGTTGATGGGGTGGGAAAAGATGACAGAAGATCCCTTTGATTGCTGCTTGGTCAACAAAATCTTTGCAGTACATGAGGCTTCCGTTAGCTCGCGTAGGAAGCGAGGCTGTTGCCTCAGTTCGGTCGCTTCCTCAGCAGTGAAGACCCCACTTTCATCCAAAAGCCAAGCGACCAGTGCATTGTCGAAATCGTCCCCTCCTAAGTGTCCATCTCCACTTGTGGCAATGACCTCTACCAAACCGTCGCCGACCTCCAGCACGGATACATCCAATGTACCACCTCCCAAGTCGATGACGAGTACTAGGCGTGGGGTATTGCTCAACAATCCGTACGCCATCGCGGCTGCCTCCGGTTCCTTCAATAATTTAACTTTTTTCAGACCTGCTAAATATCCAGCACGCTCGGTCGCTTTCCGTTGATTGGGATCGAAATACGCAGGAACAGTAATCACCGCATTTTCCACCGGTTGTCCACCGTAGAAGTCAGATGCTCGTTTCAGCAGAACCTTCAGTACTTCGGCCGAAAGTTCTTCCGGAAGAAGGACTTTATTGAGTGCGGGGACATTGAAAGCACACAGATTTCTCCCTTTGTCATCAACGTCAGCATGCGCAATCAACTTCGCTTTACCGAATATGGAAATGTCTTTCGTCTTCTTGGCATCGTCAAGATCTCGTCCAATGAGGCGCTTAAACGAATGGAATGTATTTTGCACATTGCCTTTATAGCGCTCAGCGGCATGTTTTCCCACAATTACCTGCCCAGATGGCTCAAAGCGAACAAAGGACGGTAGAAGACGGTTGTCATACTCATCACTCAATATGAATGGCTTTCCATTCTTGACGACCGAAACAAGAGAAAATGTTGTCCCTAGATCAATTCCAGCTGATAAACGTTGTTTAGTTCCGATAATAGCTTCGATGCTATCCATGCAGTGCACGAGAACCATGACAATAATCACTGAGACAGTCTCTTTCCAACCCATTGTTCCTGGTCTCTTTGTCCACTGTACCTGATTGAATTTCACCAAATAAACAAATACGAAATTGTAGCTGATAAGAAGTTCATTTTAATAATGATTTCGAGCACCACCGGGGGTCAATCTCTCAGTAGTTGATGAATAAAGCAAGTTCAGTTCTTTCTCTCACGGCGGTGATGGTTCAGTCACCAAAAAAAGGGCCGTCGTCATCGTCATCCAACTGGACATGACGACGACGGCGGGGTGTTTCTTTTTTCTCGATGCTTGTGCCTTGTGCCAGGTGTTGATGATGATTGTTCTTCGATGATTGAGTGAGAGATGTTTTCAATCGTAAGTGAGATAGGACACATCAGTCAATACTCACGTTCTTGGATTCTTCGAACAGGTTTGCCACTTCATTTGTCGCACCGTTCGATTTCAGCAGAGTTCTCAGAAGAATGTCCGAGTTTGTGGAGAAAGAAGAGGAAGAAGAAAGCTTTCACGATTGTGCAGAGCCTCCATCTGCAGAGGAGGAAGTAGATAACTCGCCCGAAACGGATATTGTCGAGGGAGAAAGCGATACAAAAGAAAATGAAGATGGCGTGGAGGCAAACGAGACCCACGACGAATCTGTAGCGATTCGCGAAGAAGTACCAAAGGATATTACGAAGGCGCTGGAGGCAAAAGAGAAGGGAAACGAAGCTTTCAAAAGTCGCGATTTTGATCTTGCGATTCAGTATTACAGTCTTGCCATTTCTCTCTGTCCTGATGATCAGCCAGAGCATTTGGCTACTTTGTACGGAAACCGATCTGCATCTTACTATGCAGAGGAAGAATTCGATCTCGTTGTGGAAGATTGTTCAGCTGCTTTGGAGCGCAAACCAGACTATTTGAAAGTCCTCGCGCGAAGAATGCAGGTCTATGAAAAGTTGGAAAAGTACGAAGAAGCTTTGGCAGGTATGATGTGCTCGTCTCGGATTCTTTCACTCTCCCCTCCTCTCAGTTCTGCCAAATCTACCTAGATGCGAAGAAGGTCAAAGAGTTGGATCCTGCATATTCTAAGATTGTCTCCATAATGTAAGGATGCCTTGGTGTTTTCGTGATTGATGCATCTAAACATGATACATGTTTCCTGTTTCCAGAAATCGCCTGGAGAAATTGCACGAAGAAAAAATGCAGAAAATGAAGGACGAAGCTTTAGGAAAGCTCAAAGACTTAGGCAATTCGATTTTGGGGGCGTTTGGTATGTCATTGGATAATTTCAAGATGGAACAGGATCCGGCAACCGGCAGCTGGAGTGTCAACATGAAACGGTAAACTTGACACTACCATCTTTCGATTGTAAAAATTAAATGCTTGTGGGGCTGTTTCCTCCCTCCAAGTTTTCTGATGAAAAAAATGAATTCTGTCTTGTTCATTGTGAAGACTGAGTATGACGAGTCCTGTCTGGTATCCTTCTTTTTTTTTTTTGTCGAAAGAAAAGTATGCTGTCATCTTCATGTCCTGGGTGCGTTTCACATTTTGGATGTCTTCTTCTTCTGCGCCAAGAACTACTTTTGCTGCAGAGGTGGTGGAGGTCGGCTGTTCGCGAAAAAAGGGAAGATGGAAGAACCAACGAACCAGTAACATCAATCAACGGTCGCATTTGCGTGCTTGCATATTCATTTAATTCGAAAGGGGTCAAGCGAAATCGGTGATTCTTGCATTTTCTTTGATTTGTTGCCCCGTCACACATATTCGTCAATATGGGCTACGTGGAGTTTCTTTGCATAGCTCTTTTGTTGATAGTTTTTCGCCCGACAGTTTCTCAATCGACTTCATATTGTTCAAAGTTCTCTGCCACTAAAACAAGCAGCGCATCTTCCCATTATTGCTCGTGTGATGTCACGATGTGCCCAGGAGATACTCTATATGCCGATGGATGTTCGCGATGCAGCGGGTACCAGTTCTTCCGACTGTACAATTCTGCCGGAGTCCAGCTTACAACCAGCGAAGCGTACAGCAGTACATGTTATCCATGTGGAGAAATTCGCTATTTTCAGCCATCGATAAGTCAGTGCGAACAGTTTACTCTACGGCAGGGTTGCTACCTGCAAAACACGTGTTCTGGCCGAGTTCGCATGCGAGTTTACAATTCTTCGACGGGGTGGAATGTTTCTTCTGCTCTTACATTTGTGGCAAACGATGTTGAAGTCCCACTTCACCAGCCTCATGGGAATGACGAGGAGCATGCATCGCGCATTCTACGGCGAATGGGAACTACCAGCAGTTCCAGTTCCAGCTCGTCGGGATATTGTAATCGTGACAATGGAATCACCGTTGGAGGCATCATCGCAGCGATCATGGTACCTTTATTCTGTTGTGGTTTTTGTATCACTTTGGTGTATCATTTGTTCAGTCGACAGCACGGAGGAGAGAAAGTAGTTCCATCCAACGCGGAGTTCATGATGGTACCCCACAATTATGATCCGAATAGCAACGTCGCTATGGCCATGCCCGCGCAATATCATCATCATTTTGCGCCAACTTCGCAACCAGCGATGTTCAACACAGCTCCATTACCGCCACAGGCAGCAGTTTATGCTGCGGGGACACCTGTGGCTGTTCCCGTGTACTAGTCATTCCACAACCTTTCTTTCGTTAGTCACATTTTGGATTACTTTTGTTGTGTATGACTAATTGCAAGTCGGACCTATCGTTCATATGGTCACGCTCACTCTGGTGGCGTCTTTAGTATGTGTAATATAAAAAAAATCCATTCTGTTCGCCCATCAGTGAATCTGGTACAAATAGATGAATAGATACTGCATTGATACAAGTATAGGTGAGCATTTCTTATGTCCAGCGAACGCACTTAGATGTGACGACGTGACGACGATGAGTTTGGATCGATCAAATATCAGTCAGATCATTGCTTCGCTTCGTGTGATTCAGAATGATTTTCCCTCCTACTTGAAGTGCCTTCACGCAGATTTTGAGATGAAAGCTGCACATGCTGCCAAGGGTGGCAGCAGAAATGCTCAATCGCTCAATAATAAGAAAGGGAAGGGGAACTACCTCGTGTACGCTGTGGTGTATTTGATGCTGCTGACCACAATCGCAATGATCGTAGTCGTGAAGCAACTACCTTCTGTAAGCTCTCGATCGAAATCTTCCGTATTATCAATTCTCACTGTCATTCTTTCTTGCAGTCCCAAAATGGTGGCGAGATAAGTCGAGCGATCCCAACCTTTGTCGACAACAACATCCAAAAGACTGATACGATCGAAAGGCATGATGTCGCCGAGGACCGAACCAAGCATCAAACTGATCTAGTTACTGAACATGTTGCTCCTCGAAATTCTGTGCCTCTTCCTCCCCCAACGCCTTTATTGAGAAGGGCTGAGAATCATGTCACTCAAGTTACTCCTGAAGTCAAAAGCGA
This sequence comes from Poteriospumella lacustris, assembly GCA_008000375.1. Lineage (NCBI taxonomy): Eukaryota > Chrysophyceae > Chromulinales > Dinobryaceae > Poteriospumella > Poteriospumella lacustris. The sequence continues at coordinate 42,601 of SMOI01000270.1, forward strand.
AGTCAAAAGGGAAGTCAAGAAGGAAGTTGAAAGTCTAAAGACACCAACTCCATGTGAATACTTGGGACTAAGCACTCTGCTGCTCATTATCGCTTCCAATCGACCAGATTATCTGCAACGGTCACTCAAATACGTGGTAGACTACCATCCAAGAACAGCGGTACCGATTTTAATATCTCAAGATGGTGATCACCCCAGAGTTAACACTGTGGTCAGCGAAACAAAGTCAAGATTTGCATCTGCATCGCAGCTTCCCTTCAATCACATACATTTCGAAGGGCATGGGGGTTATGAGAACGGCTACTTTCGATTGGCCGATCACTTTAAATTTGCTTTAAACGCAGCTTTCTCAGGTAGTTATGGAAATATCGAACGGGTTATTATCTTGGAAGAGGATTTGCAAATTGCTCCCGACTTTTATGAATTCTTCGCTGCTACTGCACCACTGCTGGACCGCGAAAAGTCACTTCTGACTGTATCGGCGTGGAATGACAATGGATTCAAATCTCAGGTGAAGGACGAAAAGGTTCTTTATCGATCTGATTTCTTTCCGGGGTTGGGGTGGATGATGACTAAATCTTTGTGGCAAGAGCTGCAAGGTAAATGGCCGCGAGCCTATTGGGATGATTGGCTTCGGGAGCCAAAGCAGCGCCAGGGACGTCAAATTCTGCGTCCCGAAGTGTGTAGAACACTGCACTTTGGAGCAAAAGGAGTGAGCAATGCCCAATATTCTGACTATTTGACTCAGATTCGGTTGAATGATCAATTCGTTCCATTTTCCGCAATGGACCTCACATACTTGCAGGAAGACAAGTGGGACCGCTACTACTTGGAGTCGGTTAGAAAGGCTCCGCTGCTGAGTTTGAGAGAAGCGACTGCGAAAGTGGAAAATCCTTCTTCATTGACTGACAACGAAAAAGAGAACGGAATTAGGGTTCGGTACAATTCATTGGATGAGATGTCACACCAACCCGACTCTTTCAGTGCTTTGGCAAGATGGTCAGGAGCGATGAATAATGTCAAGGCGATGGTTCCACGAACAGCGTATAAGGGCGTTGTTTCTTTGTATAAAAATGGCGTGAAAGTGCATTTGATTCCGTCTGATTTCATATAACGTGGGTCTTGTACCTTCGTTTGGAATTGAAGCACTCACTGTTACTGACACTTCTGTTCACCTTATGCCGGTGCTCTGATTTAACTTCTTTTCCGATGTACTCAAACCCAATTTTTTCCATCCAGGGATCTATTTATAATCGAAACTTGCGAAAAGGATAGGATACACTACTGTGCCTGACGACGGGCTTGTTTTAGGAGAGTTTGCGATTTGGTGGGTATTTGGGAGAGGCGCTGTTGAGAGAGCTGAGATCGCCGAAGCGACGAGCAGCAATCATTAGGATTACAACACAATCACAATCACCACGGTTCAACGAATCTTTGAATATCATTACCTTGTCTGATTCTCCGAGAAACCA
>SMOI01000271.1:6214-42847 GCA_008000375.1 Poteriospumella lacustris
GTCATTCATGAGGGCAAAGCCTCATGTTTGGATTTTCTGAGATACAGCGAATATCGCAGAAGCGCATGGTTTAGAACCCCTCTTCATATCGTTCGTATTCCTGTCGTAAGGATTTAGGTAGTCGTGCACCATTGTGGCGGTTGAGATGGCGGTTTTAAGCCGTTTCAGAAAATTGGTTTTCGATTCTAACTTTACAGGTGGATTTATCAACAACCTGCGGCATTCCCACTTTGATGAAATAAATAATCGATGACACAGACGGTGGGCTCCTCGTTACATAAATTGTTTGAATGAAAAAATGGAGGACGACCTGTCAAAGTACTGGTTGGGCCAACTGGCCCTTGGTTTATCCACGGTGGGTGTGCTCCATGTGCTTGTTGTCTTTGTAGCTTGTTGTCTTTTTTTGATGCATATCAAGTTTACCGTGACGTTAATTACTCGTTACCAAAACGCAATTTGGTATGATAATTTTCTATTATAGGTATTAACATTAATGTCGTAGACACCGATCGACTGGACATCAACAATCGTCGCCTAATTTGTCGGTAAATGAAAACCGCCATTTCGTCGAAAAAGCGTCAGTCGCCACTTAAAAACAACCGCCACAATGGTGCACGACTTCCTATATCATTCTTCTCTCGCACATGCTTTGGAAGTGAGAAGGAAAATATCGATTGAGATCGTGTTCCTTTATCGTTGGACGACCCAATATAATATCAAACGGAATATCAAAAGCAACAACAATAGCCGTTGTGGTGATGTTTATTACTTGCTTTGGCAGTTCCGTTATCAGTTCAATAGTAAACGAGATGGCCTACACCCGTGTACAGAGCATACTTTCCGTTGACATGTCAGCGATGTATATAACCCTTGCCATATACTAAGTCGCTATCTTGCCACGAAATTGTCCTGCATCGATCCCGTATCCAGTAATAGATGAACAGGTACCGATTGGTGTTCGTGAATCATTCGTCCCGAAATGGAATCAGGTATTATACGAGGGAAAGGAGGTTGGTTAGTCGAATTATTGTCGATCGTGCAACGAATACCAATGATACCAACAATACCTTTCTTTCGTTTATCTTTGAATGGTAGTAGACGATTTCCTGCAATATCCTCGTATGGAGGTTAGGTAAACATACCTTTTGCAGCGAATCGTTTCCCAATCTCTGAGTCCTTCCATTCCGAATTGGGTGAACTGAAATTGGGGTGATGTGACAATCGACAAAGACTTGAATGATTTCTACCACACCCTTTGCAGGATTGGCTTCTGGCAATCGAGGTGTTTGACGATGTTCCCATCTTGGTCTTGACTCCAACACATGATTGGAATCGAGATTTCTTCACGAGTGGCTCTTTCTTATCAGACGAATCCTCAGTGGAAGGCCCTCGCTTGTTTGATTTCAAGATTGATAAGGAAACACCTCGCTTGGCAACCAAACGAAAGCTTTTGCATTTCACACAACGATTTCAAAAAGGAATTGTATGTTTAAAATGAAGCTTCGCGCTGCTTCAGATCGCTCACCAGGTCAATGAATGTTGCGGATCCTGAGGCATTCGCTTCAGCTTTCAATGACATGAACACTCTCTACATCAGAGAGGAAACCGTGTAGTTCGCAGCTGTCAGCTCTTCTTCCGAAATCGTTTGCACGATATCCAGAAAGCTGGCAACATAATTTGTCACCAAAGACTTTTGGTGCCATGTGTAATGTAACGTCAAGCCCCAACAGTTTGGATACCTTCTAGTTAACTGAAAAGTGGTTCACCGCAAAGGTATCGTCCACCAAGTCGTCCAATATCTTCCGTTTCAAATCCCACGATGTCCAAACTTCTTGAGTGACTCTCAACTTCATCTAAATTGTTCCCAGGATACCAGATAGAACCAACACAGTGCTCGTTGTTATCTCGCTTCGATCGCAGGAAATTGAAGAATTCTGCGACCAAAGGTTTCGTCAGAGTTCCTCTCAAGTACACTGGAGGTTTGTTCAAGGTCAACGCATTCACAGCCTTCAAGGTCTGACTTTCCAACACATTGGGCTGATCAGAAGTTGAAGGAGTTGAAGGCACTACTTTCACAGGAACATTTGCAGGGGTTGATGATGAACTGTTGGTATCGTCCATAATCATCATATCGTTGTTCATAGTTGCCAAAGGAAAAAACCAAAACTAAAAGAAAAACACTTTGATCCGAACAATAACGTTATTGTGGCCTGACTAGCCAAAGGTAATGAATTGTGAAATCCTTTCTCTTCTTCGATAATGAACTACTTGCAGTTTCGTAGAAGTATTGCAATCAGAAGAAAAAGATCCACCTGTGGCTGCTACGGCTGTCAACGATTCTTTCTAGTGCAACGATTTTTACGTGACTGGAGATACCATTCAAATCGGCGGAGGTCTCTGCAAGAACGTCGAAGAAGAAAAGCGAAGAGCAAGGATGTGAAGATGAGAGGGAAGAACGGCGACAGAAGACACCAGCAGAGACGAATCAGTCGCTGGGCGAATGTTGATGTCCAACAATGTCCGAAACAGTCCTCATGCGGGTAGAACTACAGCGATAAGTTGGCGGATGTCATGACTGCTTGAGAACACTGGAGCTCGAGCCGTTGCCTGCAGTGAAAGCTGTACGAAATTCGTCTTTCGTTGGTACTAGGGTTGCTCTACGTGTCCGCCCGCTACATATTTGGTGATGTGACGCCCGGCCTTCTTGGGATAATTTCTATCTTGGGGAATTTGTAGCTGAAGTATTTCGTGTCGACTTGCATCCCAGTGAGGCCAGATATAGCTCGAAAAAATGGAAAGCGAGATCACTTTTTGTGAGCGGTTTTTCTCGTAACTTTCTGAATGTCGTAATGACGTCCTTGGTGATGACGTAATCGTATCCTATCACTCGTTGGTGACGCTGCCTCATTTGCGTGTACACAATCATCACCCGAAAGCTTGCGAGTAATGCCTCGCAAGAGGGAAACCTTGCTTTCGGTGTTGCTCTGATTGGAAAGCAGAGGCTCGATGCGACTGAACGCGTCGTTGATTCGACGGCGCTGCTGACGTCGACCACTGATCGACATGCTGGCGAGTGGTTCTATAATGGAGTTGGTTCGTCCGTTATCGTCGGAGGAAGTGGGTGTGGAATACTATAGTATACAAGTTGGGGGCGAAGTGATCAACATATGCGTTTTGCAACCGTTTGAAAAAACGATACACAGGTTCCGAGCCCCAGATCTCCCTCGATGATTGAGCGCACAACACTGTCCATGTATCAAACCATGTAAGTATCAAACCTGTCGAATTATACCCGCATCTCGAAAACGTCCGTGACCGAAGTGAAGTAGCTGGCTCTCGTGTTCATACAGAAGCGAGCAATGGCGAAGCCGGCGGTGGCACTCAGTCGGGATAGACTGCGTAGCGGCAGTTGCATCTCGTGAAGCATCTTGTCGGTCCGTTCCCGTCTGTATCGCAGCGGCCCCGTTGGCACCCCCATGCTGTGCGCTCCCGCGCGTTGGATGGGTAATGGACACTGGGATTCCACCTCAGGGGGGATGGCGTGCGTACAAAACTTGGCACTTGTTGACGTTTAGGATCAGTCCCGATCGGTCCACAAAAGCTTGCGACACTTCGGGCAAGCGGTTGCGGTGCAGGAAGCCATTACAGTCGTCCATGTTCGCAACCAGGCCCGGTGTGTCCCTACGCTCGCGGAAGAAGGCGACCAAGTCCCGTATCAGTAAGCCCGTCTCCGTGTCAACATTGCCGCGGTCGCGCTTGGTATAGCGCACCGCGTTCCATCATCTGATGGGCCACGCGAGCGGCCAACCGCGGACAGTTTCGGGTCCACTTTCCCCAGACCGCACAGACTCTAGAATCAACGACAAAGTTAGCGTTAAAACTCAAATTTCAAACCGCACGAGGAGGTTGGGCGGAATCGAAGAAATGATGCAAGGCAGAGACTTAGAACAGAAGAAACAACACGGACAAAAATATTTTCTTTAGGTTTTTCGACTGTGGCCAATGATACGAAATTGCAACCCCAATTTGTTTGGGATCGCAGATGTGGTGATTCCGCCAAGCCTCGGAATGATTGTGGGAGACTTTGAGTACCAGGATTCAGGAATTCAGTATTGGATAAAGTCTTTTTGCTTTGCAAATCACCTGTCGTCACCCGACACCACGAGCGGCGCACGAGCGGCAACGTCGTCGGCCAGGACGACGTCGGCGTCGCCCGACACCACGAGCGGCGCACGAGCGGCAAGGGCGTCGGCATGGACGTCGATCAGGGCGCCGACTGACACGACGAAGTGGTGGTCATCGTCAATGTTGCGAGGTCGTCAGCCAGGAATATGACATAAAGACAAGGTAAGGATATTGTTTCGAACGCAGACAAAAAGGTTGTTCGGTCTTACCTGTTGATAATCGCCACACAAAATGCCGGCGGCCGGACAATCATCGATTGATTGATTGTCCGATCACCGTCAACCACACAATGTTGACGGCGGTCAAACAATCAATCAATCGATGATTGTTTCCGACCGGCAACAGCCAAAAGAAAAAACGGCATGTTAGCCGGCTACCGCGGACAGGGCCCGGAACTGTCGCAGTCTGGGGAAAGTGGGCACGAAACTGTCCGCGGTTGACGCGAGCGGCAATGGGTTCATCTGGGGTCACAGAATCTGGGAGGGCGCCCGATAGGAGCATGAGCTATACCGATAGCTCGCGTAGTCCGAACTGGAATCCTAATCAGACACCGCGACGGCCGCGGCGCCGTATCGCTCGCGCTGCGCAGCGAGATCGACAACCTGCGCTTCGCGCTCAAGCGCCGCGTGTTCCCGAGTTCCGTTGGTGAACCATAGGCCCATTGGAACCAGCGGCACAGTGAGGGGCATGACGGGCACACGCCTTGCCACATGAGCTTTCGGGGGTTGGTGTCCAAGTTGATCACTGCCATCGATGGGTCGGCGTCCAACATTAACTTGGCCAGGCGTCCAGCGTTCTCACTCCCGCCTTTCGTTCCCACGCCGAGCTGCAGGGGTAGAAGTTCTTGACCAATGACGTGGTCTTGCCCAGCAGTCAGTATCAGCATTCCCCAATTCCTAGTTGACGCCACGCGGTGTCGCCCTTCGGGAGGAGCATCGCCCGACTGGGAACCCAATAGTCTCTTCGAACGCGGTTGTCCAGCATCATGTTGAAGAGTCTCGTGATACTGTGAAACCAAGGACTGGTGCCGTCAAGTCTATCAGACAGCGCCTTCACCAACGCCAGTCTGACATCCTGGACTCCGACCGTCAGTGGGTCGGTGTCGCCGTTCCATTCTTCACGGTCGTCCATGTGGGCTCTTGCAGAGGGATTGTTTCGCCTGAGAAGTAGACCCGCCTATTCACGCGAGAGTTGAGGGTGTCCGTACTCTGAACCTTTTTGCCATATGCGGCAAAGAATACTAAACGAAGGTTGACCGGTAGATTGGATCCTTCAAGCCAACCCCATACATTAGTGTGGAGATTCTGGAATACAACAGCTCGGACTCATCAAGAATAACACCAACAATCTTTCCAGTTGCATTGCAGACGTCCACCAAACTCATGGACAAGCCCGATTGCGCCGACAACTGGTGATTGAAAGACTGGCCGTTTTCAAAACTAAAGCTCAGAGATGTTTTCATAATAACCGTTGCGTGAGAGATGGTTTCCCGTACTAATCAGAATCCCGTACTAACCCTAACCCAACAATGTAGCTTCCAAATTACTCTGGACAAGACTTGACCTTCCGATGAAGGAATTGTTCCTGACCGTGGGGCGATCCGGCATGCTCGTTAAACGTAAGTCAAACTTCGCCCTCAACAAGGATACCAAGCGATAAAGGTTGAGTACTTACTATCTACGTACCAACAAGCATATGTCAAAAACGGTTATCAAGGACAGTCAGGTTCTTAAAGTACAGTCAGGATCACGAGCTGAAACTGATTTAAATTTGGAGACAGTATCTTTGATATTCTGACTACCATCGAGTGGACACTCTTGAAATACTTAAGAGCCTTGGCAGCATTGTCGAAGGCATTTATCAACCGTCTATTGTCTTCAATTTCAGGTATGCCAATTTCTTCGGCCGCAAAACTTCGGATGTATCGGAAACCCTCGCGTCCAACAGGAGTCAGCATACATCCGTCGGAATAAGGCATAACAAACGCATTAAAATTAGCTTATCTCAACGTCGACAGATACAAGTTGAAAGGGATAGGGTTAGCGCTACGCGCCCACGCAATCTTTTGTTCGCGCAAGCGACATGTGACAAGGAACATGTGACTTAGCAAAGGTGCGGTTGGCCCTGAACTCTTCCCCGACGTTTCAACAGCCCCGCGTTCCACCTTCACGTCTGCAACCGCGTGAGGCGGTCACCCCTGCACGTGACAAATCCCCTTCTCACTCTCTTTCCTTTTCTTCTCCATCGCCTCGCTTGACTTGATGTTTCCAAATTTGTTTCTTCAACTTCAAATAACCCAATAAAAAATAACACAAACAATTTCTCTACCAGAAACAATCGTCCTTGTCTTTTGTTTCTCCCATCCCGGCTACGCTACCGTGCGCTTTTCAAAACTTGTTCTTTCGTTCTTTCCCTGAAGCTGCGGTTCTCTCAGCAGTATATCGCGAAGACTCTGTCCAGCTGTCTACTGCTCAGTCGTCAACTCTACCACGTGTCCTCTACCACGTATATCCCACTCTTTTGTTTCTCGCCACATGAGCATCCTCTCACCTCATTTGTTACCCACCTCTCACCTCTCAACTCCACGGTCACCCTCGCAGATAACCGTACGGAAGTAGTTGTCTTCGATACTATTCTTTCTGTTCCTTTGGTTTTTATGGATTCTAAATCCATCTCTCACTCAGCTGTGATTTCTTCATTTGTTTTTCCAATGACGATCAACACTGCCATTACTGGTCTGCCCGATATTCTTTTTCATTTTGGCTCTCTTTTTCTTTCAATGCTCTCGCACTCCATCGATTCCCTTTCCACTGCACCAACGGTTCAGCTACTACGTCGTCCGGTTCTGTCCCATCTTGACACTATTCCACCAGCTCCCTTCTTCCGCAATCGCTTAAGTTCCTTCTGCTTCCTCAGTTTTGTTTTCCGGCTAGCCTTCACCAGTCGATTGGCTGTCACGGTTGCGTGCCGACGTCCTGCCTCGACTCTCGTCTCAGTATCCTTGCCCCGATAGCAAAACACAACGAACGCGCAACCTTCCATATCTTCGAGCTTCGGATGGAAAAATCGTTATAATCCGCTACCAAGAAACCTGTTTCGTCTCCACACGAATGACGCTATTTGGCCTTGCTTCTGCAGATGCTCCAACCATGAATACACACCATTCGCCTTAAACGCGAACTCTTTCTCCTGCAATACCTCCGACGAGAACCGACGATAGTGTCGATATATTCCTTCATCACGTCAGTCCAACGGCTCATCCTTGTCCAGCCCCAGTAACACACGTCGTGTCTCGTCACTATCCACGCAACCCATCAACAAAGCCATCAAGCAATTCGCATCGTCGGACGCAGTCGGTTGCCGAAATACCGAATACCGTACTTGATACAACTCCAAATGTCGTTGGTACTCAGCTTCCATAGCATTGGCGTGTTCTTTAATGGACAGGGCAGTCATGGAACTGCTGGGAAAAAACTCGAAAGCGCCAACGCATCGGCGAAGGCGATTTCGCGTCCGAGACTGCAGCGGCGGGCGAAACGGGCGACAAAAGTGTCACCGGACAAATTCCGAGGACAAAGTTGGAGACTTCGCTGACGTTGATTGTGAGACGTCAGTGTCTGAGCCCGCCAGGTATCTCTTCCTTATTTCTCGTTTCGCGTTTGCGTTCCATTCCTGCGCTCATTCTTTTCCATATCGCAGACAACGCTCTTGTCATTCCGTCTTCTCCACAGTCATCCTCATTCTTACATTTTCTCGTTTTCTCTTCTTTTCTCTTCTTTGTTTGATTTTCTTCTGCTTTTCTCTCATTTTCCCCGTCATCCTTCCTCTTTATCAAGTCTGCAACTTGGGGCATCTGGCTCATAGTAGGCTGATCCACACAAGAATGTCCGGCCTACGGTTCCAGGTCTACCTATCTTAATTGTCCTCAATGACATAGCTTAGATAGCCCTGTAACATCAGTTTTTAATTAGACCTTTACAGTATTTCACCGTCTTATTCTGGACTAGCCTAATCGGCATCCACACAGTCGAACGGAGATACACTTCAAAGGTCTATCGGACTCCACAAGCTCCGAAAGAGATTTCCAGTACTCGTCTCCGAATACTGGCGGGGAACTCACGTCGATGTGTAAGCGCAGGTCATACGCCTGACATTCCACTCCTGTGCTGCTAATCGATGTCATCGAAGCACAAACGTAAAGTTAAAAGTGGCCGAAGCAATCGAGACAAGTAACGAACGATGTCTGCGCGCGCTACGCGTGGACAGGTTGGGTGATAAAAAAGCAACAAGTGACGAGAAACGTTTGCCCCCGCTAGTGCGCGAACACGCTTCTCGTCACGCATGAGAAACGCCCGTCTAATCGCAATGAAGTGTTTTGCCGATGGCAAATCCTGAGGTTGGAGATACAAAAAGGAGCCGTTGCAGCAATTTCAAGCGACATCATGTAACATTCTGGACTGTCCGTTGTTGATGTCCATCAAGTGAAATCACCAACGCGTTCGCTGGACTGTTTAACGGAACCGCCACTTGTTGGTCATCCCTCAGACAACATAGTGTACAATCGTCGTAGCACGATACTGCAACCTTTGGGTTTCATGCTGGGCATGTATTGGAATTACCCGGTAGACGTCTTACCCTAAATTCTTGCAATCTACGTAGCCTGAACGGTTTTCCTTCCATTGCGGATTCGTAGAATCCACCACATTGGCCGTGTATCCTGGGCCATGCTTATCAAAGTCGGCGTTTCCTTCTTCTAGTGAGTCCGGTGGGACTGGTGCCTGGAGTCTGATTGGACCCACAGGCAAGCTGGCACCGAGAAGGCTGGCAAGTAGGAAGTCTAATTAGATGTTATGTTACATGTCTATCTATGCTGTGTTGGGACAACCAATCGTTGGTGTCGGGAAGAATATTCCAGAAGACAAAAAGATGACTTGCTCCTTTTCAGCGTCTCCATCCACAATGGCGACATTTAGAAGCTCTGAATGGCACATTTCCTTGTACTTCTTCATATAGTACTGAATGCGATAAAAGCCTTCCACGACTACCCACGCAGCGTGCAGCCCGACCGCCGCGAGACGCACGTAGACCTGCACACGTCGATGGTGCTGTCGCATCATACGACCGCCATTTATATGATGGTCCCATCAGGTGACCACCACTTGGCTGTCGGTTGCATTATTCGACCGCCATTTGGGTGACGGTGGCATGCAGCGACCATCACGTCTGCGACGACTATGTTTGCTTCACGTTGTATTTACTATTTAATTTGATTACCGATTACATATCGTCGTCGTCCACTTCTACAGCTTGGACCTTGTCGCTTCGACGAACCTCTGGTGGCTCAACAGGTACAGGAATGTCGTTTACCTTGTGATTCCCGACGCGGAACTTAACGCGCTTTGATATGAGTCTCCCCTCCTCTTCTGCAATCTTGTATATGTGGGGTATGAGATCACCCGGTATTGGCATCTCCCCTCCAACCCATTAGGTCGGGTAACAATCTTGTTCGAGCGAACGATCCAGAAATTGATCGATCCGTTGGAGTGGCCAGGTAGTGATCCCAGTCTGAGTATTCGGGATCCGGATCCTTTTTGCGGTGATCTGGTGGCAGCTGCGGCAATCTTTTAAAGTGCTCATCTACAAACGTCCTGCATTCGGCTGCCAAGCGCTTCTTGTTGATATTGCGCTGTAATGCATCAGCGGCCATTACCTGACTTTTCGTCCTGCGACAAACTAAACTTTTCGTGCTGAGATGCTTCACACGTTTTGTAAAAATTGAGCTTCACCTCGAACTGCAAGAAACAAGTCTTGGAATAGCCCCGTGCTTTGGATTAGCCTCGCTTTGGAAATAGGTTGGGAAAGAGATATGGTATCCGTCACAGGGTGGGCGTTCGTCGTTATCCTCACGTGCATATTGTTCTGTTTCACCAGGAGAGAAGTTGCGCAAGAGCTATCCAGCCATTACTGGACAAATCGATGCTTTCCACCAATTTGACCAAGCCAGTTTCCACCGTGTCGGAGCCGAACCCAAGTCAAGCACGACAAAGACGGACGACGCAAAGTTGGATCTGTTGGACAGACACGCGAAATAGTTTCGTGGTGCAACGAATGATTTTCAGATGTTTTGAAGGAATCCCGTGCAAGATATGACTCCAACGGCCACGAAAGTTCCCTCCAGAGGTATGACGGAAAAACAGTAATATATGATAGAAAACAAACGGACTGACCGACTGTCTCGCAGCTCTCCTGTAGGAAGTCGTGCACCATTGTGGCGGTTTTTTCAGTGGCGACTGACGCTTTTTCGACGAAATGGCGGTTTTCATTTACCGTCAAATAGGGCGACGATTGTTGATATCCGGTGTCTACAACATTAATGTTCATACCTATATTAACAAATTAACATTTAACATACAAAACTGCGTTTTGGTCACGAGTAATTGACGTCACGGTAAACTTGATGTCACGGTAAACTTGATATGCATCAATAAAGACTACAAGTAAATGACAACAAGCTACATGGAGTATAGACACCCACCGTGGATAAACCAAGGGCCAGTTGGCCCAACCAGGACTTTGACAGGTCGTCCTTCATTGTTAATTTCAACCAATTTATGCCTTCATTGTTAATTTCAAACAATTTATGCAACGAGGAGCACAACGTCTGTATCATCGATCATTTATTTCATCACAGTGGAATGCCGGAGGTTGTTGATAAAGCCACCTGTAAAGTTAGCGTCGAAAACCAATTTTCTGAAACGGCTCAAAACCGCCATTTCAACCGCCACAATGGTGCACGACTACCTACAGGGATCGCTCCGTACGAGACTCCGCTCCTGTTTCGTTTATGCTTGGACCCAGATACAGACCAACCTATCGAAAGTATTGGTCGTATCCGCACACTCTTGTATGAAACCCAGATGTGTGTTGTCGAGAATCCTTGACAATTAAATGCTGGTTACAGTACGACATCTGCAAGACTGCTCATACGACTCGTATGTGGTGTAGACAAAGGCAACACTGTGTCATGACAAACTTGTGGTGAATAGATGCTGCGGGCGGCGTAGTGAAGTTCTGGAAGCTTGAACCTTGTCGCCGTGGAGAGGTTCGGTCGCGAATCAAATCGCATGACTGCGTAGGCGATGCGTAACGGCCGGTAACACGATGTCACGGCGGAAGGCGTTTGTTTCCATCAGTATAGCCGTGGATCGTGCATGAAGTCTTACAAATCACCGACATCAGAAGAGGTGGACATTTTCCAATAAAACATAATTCGTGCCTCTACAATGTGTGAATACAACGATGGAAAAAATCTATTAGTACTCTCCAAACGGTGGAGTCCGTCTTGAGAAATCGCAGATTTCATCGCCTGAACGAGGACGACATGAAAGCTCTGCGGCTGTTGCACATTTTGAGCGTTTCGCACTTTTTGTTTGGCTTTGGCTTTTCGATAAGTGTAGTTCATTGTTGTCGTGACAACCCTTTAGCACCAATTGCCTGAAGGAGTAAAGTCTTCAATGGTTTACCGATCAGGGTCGGTCTTTTTGAAGACATGCCAAACTGCCGCTTTCAGTGACTCAATACAGAAGCCAGGCAACGACTCTTTTACCTTTTCAGTGATCGTTTTGTAACATTCGGGTTTAGTCTTTGTCAATACTTGTCAAAGCAAGTTTCTCGGGGCTCCTTTGGTTCAGTTGGAAGGCGCGACGAGCGATGTTGCACCATCAACATCAAATGGCTGCGTTCGAAAACCACCTCCTGCTGCAAACGCTCGTCGCTCCTTTGAACATAAGATCTTCACCCTGAACATAAGTTCAAGGATAACAAGTTGAGGACCTCTTGGGCTGCTTTCCATCCACAGTGAGTCCCATCTTTACTCCAATTATGCGCCAAACTCAATCTCATGGAATGTACACTCGGCGGCAAGGTGTTCCAATAGGCGTTGACGTTTTGTCGTCGGTTCGGCATCTTTGAGATCGTCCAATTCCGGTACGCCCACGGATATTTGTGCCGCAGTGGGCACCAGCTTCGACAGAACGATTGCATCCAACACGTCGTCGTCGCGGTGACCAACACCGTCCTTTTCTACTTTAAAAACACTTCCAGCAAAAGGAATAAATTCACCGACTTCCATCTTGTAAATTCTCCGTCCGGACTTGTGCGGGTGAACAGTTGTTGTCAACCGACCCCACTGCCATTGAAGTAACATTTAAGAGTAGATTCCGTTGCTGATTTCTGCATCTTCCGCGGTCTCCCAGAACCAGGATCTGATTTTGTTTCACTGTGAGGTAGATTATCCTTCTGTAAGAGATATTATCTATCCGAAGAGTCCAAACCTGCTGAGTCGCTCGAGAACCTGTGAGTTAGTGTTCCGAAAAGGTAACGCTAACGAGATATCTTGCCCGAGAAGGGTTGAAGATAGAACCGGGTTCGAGAGAGAGTTGAGAAGGTTTAGATTGTGATTTACAGATAGTCCGATCAAAGAGAGGTCAACAAGCTGTAAACAGCCATCGAGGAAAAGTAATCATAGGCCGGAAGGCCGGACAGAATGTGTGGCAGAGGCGTATGATATGAATCAATGGACAGAAAGACCAATCAAGATGAGTGGTTCCGGACAGTGAGAGCCTAAACTAATAGACGAACCTAAACTACTGGGTTCGGCGCCAATACCCTCCTTCACAAAAAGAAGCAGAAGAAAAGAAAGAGGAGGCGCGCAGAGGGAAAGGAAGGGGAAAGAAGTAGGAGATTGTGGGAAAATAGAAAAAGAGGAATTCCGTAAGTGAATTGCGAAATTACAGGGAACAATTCAGCACATAGAGAAATCCAGCAAAAAAGGAGAAAATCCGTCGAGTGTAGGAAATCCATCGGAGCGAAGGAAATCAAGTAACATAGAAGGAATTCCTTCGAATGGCGGAAATACGTCGATGCGATGGAAATCGGCAGGATGGTGGGGCGGCAGAAGAAGCATCAAGCGAAGACCAGCCAAGAAGGTCGAGACAGAGAAGATCGTTGGATTAGCACAAGTCAAGACAAGGCGATCGAGTGGAGAACCATGTGGGGACCGAAGCGATGCGAGGCCAGACAGCTTGCGGCGGCGAGCCGTGGGGTCGAAAACCCTTCGACTGCGCCGGCCGTACTGCCTGTCAGCCCGCAGAGGGACGGGAACGCAACGTGTCCTACCAATCAGGAAGACACCGCGCTGGCAGCGACGCAGTCGGTGCCCATGCGGAACGAGGCCGGACAGCTTGCGGCGGCGAGCCGTGGGGTCACAGACCCCTCGACTGCGCCGGCCGGACTGCCTGTCAGCCCGCGAAGCGGGGAACCGGTGACGTACTGTCAACGTCAGGAAGAGGTGCGGGCAGCGACCAACGCGACCCGGCAACCGAGGAAGATCGGGAACGGATGTTGCTTGATGGCATCCGTTCTCAGCATCGTGGACCAGCCAAGGCACAAACAACTGCTGCTGGGCTGGGAAAGCGAAGATGGGGTCAACGTCGAGCGGGCGGAGGCTTACCAGCACTGGGACCTGTTCTTTCGGCAGCAGCGCTACCCAGGCGAGAAGTACGAGCAGGGCGGACTGCGCCTATGGCTGAACGAATTGGTGAAGCGAGGAATTCTTGAAGACTTCCAGATCACACACGTGAAAGAGCTCAGTAGCGAGGCCGGGGCCTGGATCGCGGGACACTGCGAGGGAAGCGGCGGATATGACCACGAGGGGGTACTGGTGTTTGGACACCGGCTGTTCGGGGAAAGCCGGGACAAGGAGATCCGACATGAGATTCTGAAGCGAATTGGGGATGTCCCATGGGGAACGGACTTCAAGAAAGAGACGATCTCGTACGCGAACACTTGGAGAATACTGGAGAAAGCAAAAGTGCCCCCATTGTCCCGATATTTTCTCTGGAACTGCACCCAGGCCGTGGGGAAGGAGGCCAAAGAGCGATTCGGGCGGAGTGCGCATACGCCGGGAGATCGGGCCGAGTTGGAGGCACACGCGGTGTGTGTCAGGGCGGAGTGTCGGCTGGCGTGGGAAGACCGGATGCAGCGCATGTTGCAGAGGGACACGACAGTGATTGAAGAGTCCACGGGAGAGGAATTAGGGGAGAGCGAGAAAGGAGATACTGAGAGCGAGAATGAAGATCAAAATGCCGCAGCGCACATGGAGTTTGTGCGAACCACTCGCAACCGCGTACTCCGCAAGCTACGTGGTCATCCAAACGAGGAAGGAGCCAGAGAAGGGGTCATGATGCAGTTCGAGAAGGGGTTGTTAAGCGCACATCTGCGCTACCCCATACCTGAAGGCGTTGGGGTAACCTGGCATGGCATATGCGTGCGGGCTAGTGATGAAACCAAAGAGGTGGTCATATGCGACCCATCAAGGACGGAAACGCACCTCATGTCGCGCCAGTCCGTACAAAAGTCAACTGAGGCCTTAATGAACAGCCTAGTGGATTACTGGAAAGCCATAGGACTCGAATTCACCTTCGCAGCCAAATGGCGAGGGAAATTCATGGATGAGCAGTATGCTCAAACGCATGAGGAATGGAAGAAATGGTTACGTCAAAGGAAACCAGATGCGGCGGAGGGGCCAGAGTGCAAGAAAAGCAGGACAGGGACGTAGTTGAGCGGGGAAGCTAGCACAATACATGTGCTTCACGTAATCCGATAAATGGAGCAAGGTACAAAGCATCCGGTGAAGGTTACGTGGACGTCGGTAGAAGCGCAGGGTAAGAGGTACACCACGAAGCATCAAGGAGGACCTCACCCGGGGAAAGGGTATACGAATCAGCCCAGCGCTGTGATCCATAGTGGAGAACAAAAGCATTAGCAACGACAAACGTCTCGTGGAACAGTGGACAGTGGACCCGAATGCGAGAACGCGAAGAATTAGCCCAAGAAGTGTAAGTGTATGTGAGCAGATACGTGGTGGTGTACAGGTCTGGAAGGGGAAGGGACTTGTACCACGAAGAGCCGTAGGAGCGGAGATCCACGTAAACACGATCGCCAGGGGCAACCGCCGCGATGCGGAACCGGTTGAGAGCGGCCAAGCGAGGTTTAGTATCAGCGGCAGGAAACAGGAGCAACGCTAGTTCTCGGCGAGAACGACAGAAGTCCTCAAATGGCAAGGTGTCAGAAATATCTTTGGAGTAAGGGACCCAAAGAGTGGAACCATCATCGTATTCGACCAAGAGATCGATGGAAGAGCGGAGATAAGGATCACCCGCGTAGGAGACGATGCGATGAACCACATATTGATCGTAGTCAAGTTGCGCCAAGCGGAAAGCGTCGGCATCGGAACCCGTGAAAAGCTTAAGGCGGGAGACATGGAACACCCTAATAGCACCATCGATAAGGCTGCGACAAGAGATGTCATTGCGATCGTGAGATACAACTCGGAAGGGACCAGTGTATCGGGGTTCCAGTTTGGCCGGGAGATACTCATCAGGAGCCAAACGTTGGAAAAGGACCAAGTCATCAGTCTGAAAAGTGTTCTGAGCGGATGGGTCGGGATTGTGCGACGTGCGCGATGAGATGATGGATCGTTGAAAATCATGCGACAGAGAACGGACCAGTTGTAAGTTCTCATCCAAGAGTTGGAGATAAGCCGCAGCGCGTGTCGAAGGATCCCAAGACTCAGGCATGCGAAAATGGATAGCATCAACAGATCCAAAGTGAGCGTGAAAAGGGACAACACCAGTTTCGGAGCTATCGAAGCTGTTGATGAAATATTGGATCAAAGGAAGAACTAAAGGGGAGGACCAACGATCTTTGACCCG
The DNA here is from genome assembly GCA_008000375.1 of Poteriospumella lacustris. NCBI lineage: Eukaryota > Chrysophyceae > Chromulinales > Dinobryaceae > Poteriospumella > Poteriospumella lacustris. The sequence continues at coordinate 22,174 of SMOI01000271.1, forward strand.
CTCGTCAAAGACGATGGCTTTGAGATGACGCAGAATCATAGCGTTATGACTTTCGACACCATTGGACTGGTGTTGGGCAACAATGCTGAAGCGATGTAGAACACCGAAGTATTGATGGAGTTGTTGGACAACAGTATTAGTAAATTCGGTGCCCGGATCAGAATGGATACAGTCAAACATCCCATAAGTGGAAAAGAATTGGAGCAAACATGAAGCCACAGTTTCAGCGTCATGACGCGGAGCGGGATACAGCGCACACAGTTTAGTGTCATGTACCACTAAGACAATAAGGTATTGGTTACCGAATGTATCTGGCGGAGTGATAGTCAGCATGTCGACACCCACGATCGAACGATGATGCAAAGGTTTGAGATGACGCACCAAAGGAGGGAGGGTATCAGTCATGCCCAAGCGATCCTTTTGACATGTCGGACATTGAGAAACAAAGTTTTGGACATACCGATAAGGAATGTGATGACCAGGGAAATGATCACAAAGAAGTTTGTACGTGCGCCGAGCACCGTGATGTCCCGAACGACCACCATGCACGAAAGCAAGAAGGTCGTCAGGGGTGGGTTGGTCGGGCAGAGCAATGGCCAGAGGATCTTCCACAGGGACGTCGATGAAGGGGGATAATTGGGGATCCGAAGAGTCAACTGGTCGATATGGAGCAAGAGACGGCAACGGAGGAGCATCGAGAGTCGGGTCCCAACGGACAACCTTGGGTAGCTTTTGAATGGGATCAATGTGCATAGAAGGGTCCATATGGGAAGGCGGAAGTGGAGGAACGGCAGCCAGATCCGTAACTGGGGAAGGGCGGTGATGCAGTTCCGAAAGATAATGAGAATGTAGCAAACTGGCAACGTCAGAAGCGGAAAGAAGAGGGGAAGCGCTGAGGAGCGGAACGAACAGAGCGTTCAAGGACGAAGAAGAAGAGTCGAACATGCGTGAGAAATAATCCGCAAGAAGATTCTGTTTGCCAGGAATGTGGCGCAGTTGAAAGACAAAGGACTGCAAGTAGATTCTCCAGCGCATGATTTTAGGCACAATAGAAGCCTCAATCCAAAGAAGATTGTTATGGTCGGTCTCTAAGACAAAGGATTTGCCACGGAGCTGGAAAGAGAGCTTGGAGACCGCGTAGAAGATTGCGTACGCTTCCTGTTCTATCGTACTCCAGCGTGAGGCTTGAGCAGAGAACTTGTGCGAAACAAACGCAATGGGTTGGTAAACAGGATCGGTCGAATTCGGATCCGGGAAGAGCTGGAAGAGTACAGCACCCACACCCAGCAATGAAGCATCCGTCCGTAAAATCCAATTGAGGGAATAATCCGGAAGATATAAGGTATGGGACGCAATGAGCGAATTCTTGAGATCGTCGAAGACCTTGCGGTAATCGACAGACCAACGTTCAGGGTGTTTCCAGTCAAACTCCTGGCGAGTCATGTCATGCAACGGGGCAGTCAAAGAGGCGAAGTGTGGGATAAAGGAACGAAAGAAAATGGCAGCACCCAAGAACTGTTGCATTTTCTTGAGTAAGGATGGGAAAGGGATTGAAGCAATTGAATCTTTCCGGTCTTTGTCGAGTTCATAGCGTCGATAACGCACGATGTATCCGAAGAACTTGGCGCGGTCAAAGCCAAGCCAAGACTTAGAAAACTTCAAGAAAACATTCTTCTCAATGCAACGATTGAGAATCAGGTCAAGCTTGTTGTAAGCATCTTGAAAGTCATGAGCTAAGACCAGAAGATTGTCAAAGATGGAGATAGTCCAATCCGAAAAATCAGCAAAGATTTCTCGAGCAGCATTCTGCAGGATGCCAGATGCTGGTCCCACTCCTTCAGGCATAAACTTGGGTTTAAAGAGACCCCAAGGTGTTTGAACCGAAAGAATTGATGACGTACGATCCGCCAGTCGAAACTGGTGAAAAGAGTTGACCCAATCCAAGTCAACGAAGACTTGAAAATTGAGCATTTTCTCCAACTCTTGTTGGACGTTGGGAATCGGGACCTGAGGGATGACCACATACTTGTTGACGTCAACGTAGTCACCACAGATACGAATGAAAGGAGAGGTAGCCTTTGGGGCTATGACCAAGCAGGAAGCAATGGGCGAATCCGATTCAGCATAGAAGTACTGGCGAAGTCGAGAGAATTCCTTTTTGGCATTGTCGAAAATCTTGGGATTAATCGAACGTGCACGAGGCTTGAGGGACGCAGGCATACCCTCCTTCCACTGCAGCTCGATAGGAGGAGCAGCGATGCCGTTCCAATTTTGTGGAACAAAAACTTGGACACCTCTCGTGTGAAGCAAGTCAAGCAGGGGAGTAGATGCCAGAAAGTCCGGATGAACATGAGATGGGATCAATGAGAGATATTCTTCCACAGCTTTGCCATACGACATTTCCATGAACGATAAGGCATAAGTGAAATTGCAAGGAACAGGAGTGTCAAGATCTTCCGGAGCATCTTCCAGATAAGGAAATGTCCAGGGATCAGTGGTTGGCAAAGTACACGAAGGGTTAGGAGGATGGAGAGTAACAGCTGAGAGGGAAGAAACTGAGTCCATAACATCAGATAGCATGGAGAAAAATAATGAGCCAAAGTGGAAAAAGAATATCAGGAAGACCAATGATGATGTCATTTTCAGACATGGGGAAAATAAAGAAACGAACAGTTGATACGTGAGAGATGTTGCGGGAATCAACAAAAGAAATGGGAAGAAGAGCGACCGACGATATTTTTATGGTTGTTTTGTTGTCGGCTAAAGTTACGCAAGTATCGATGGGGGAAACAAAAGTGGATAAATCATTTTTATGTTTTTGGTAAAAAAGAGTGGACATGTAGCTACCATGCAAAGCACCGGTATCAAACAAGGCACGAGGAAAAGAAAGTGAACGATGGTGAGAGAGAACGATAGTTCCGGGACGATGCACAGCATGCAAAAGAGAAGCATGGGGAAAAGCAGAATAAAACAAATTTTGCAAAACATGGGATGGAGAATGAAAACAAGAAAAGGTATCGATATAGGAGAGTGAAGTAATATTACTTGTTATGGGATTTTTTGAAGAAGAAGACGAGGGAGAAGGAGAAAGTCAAGACGAACGAGATGGAGACGAACCAGAACGCTTCCAAGAAGGAGTGTTCGGGTGAGGAGGTTGATGTGGGCCATTTGAAGTCGACGAAGGTCTTCGGGCTGGAGAACGATTGTCTCCAGTGCTACGATGACCATAAGCATTGACAGAGGAATGAGCCGACGGGGAAGGAGAAGATGCTCGGGGAGGAGCAGTACCAACAAAGGAGCGGGGTGCCGGATGAGTAGCCGGACGCGGATGCATTGATCCACGAGTGTCTCCAGAAGTCTTTAGGTCATTCTCGGGGCGAGGTGCCGGACGCGGATGCATAGATCCACGAGAGTCTCCATAAGTCTTGCGGTCTTTCTCGGGACGCGCTTGGAAGGCTTGTAGCATGTGAGAATCATCATGGAACGATGCCTCTAGAACATGCGCATCGGCCATCGAGAGACCAGGGTCCGAAGCAGAAGTAACGAACGCAGTTTCAGGAGTATCAGCATACATGTTACCATCATCCAGTGTGTCGTCGTGCTCCGGATAAACCATGTCAAGAGTAGATGGATCGTTAACATTGTTGTTGGAGTCATTCGAGTCACGGGAACGACGAGAACCAGCAGAATCCGAAGAGTCAGAAGAAGAAGCAGATGCATCATCCGAATCAGGGACGGAGTGCTGAGGGAGAGCGTTCAACTTTTGAGACTGATGTTGACGTGGACGAGCTTTGTTAGAACCACCATGGAAGGAAGTTCCACCAAAGAACTGTTCGAAGGTCCGACAGTCGCGGTAGACATGAAAGTGTTGATTCACGTACTGACTGAAGGCAGACAAGTAACGGTGAAAGTTGTTAATGGGATGAGAAGTGGCTGTCAAGGAAGAAGCGCCCGCAGGTTTCGTAGAAATTTGGTCCTGAAGGTAGGCGCCATGTAAACGCCAGCCATATTCAAAGGGAATCTTCGAAAGGAAGACTTTGAGGATTCCAAGGTCCTTAGTCGATAACTTGGGGATGAGATCCGCAGGGAGCAGACCCGTAATCAAATCGTAGGCCAAAGTGAACTCCCTAATATAATTGAGGAGGGCAGAGTAGAAGGGCCGATAATCTCGTGAAGAGGGGCGATAAGACGATTCCGCCAAGTTAAAGCGAACAGAACGTTCCAAGCGATTGATCACCTCATAAGCTGTGGTAGGAGCCATTTCAAATTGCAAGAGTTGAAAAACTTGTTCCGCGTCGAGCGATTGAAAGGAGGCGTAGTTCAGCTTGGGGTGGCGAGCCATGACTTCACGCACAATAGTTGGGCGAATCAGGGACGGCACTTGGAGAGGAACTCGGTAACGATATTGGTAATCAATGATGTCAGTAATGAATTTGATAATCGCATTAACAGACAAGCTGGACAACTCAATATCGTGTCGGGGAGGGTGGAGAACCACCTGAGTCGAGGTTTGAGAACTGAGATCAGTGGAACCTCGGACTGCACGAGTAGTCTGAGAGAGTCGGCGGCTGCCATCTTGTAAACCGGAAACCAAACCAGCAAAATGATTGGCGGCAGGAGGAGCAGGAGGAGCAGGAGGAGCCACAGGGACTGTCGAGGTCATGACGGTTGGACCAGTGGGGACGGCGGGCTGAGGAGTGCTAGGAAGCACAGCGTCATCCGCGTCCCATTGTAACGGCACAGCAGAAAGTTGCGAAGAACGACGGACCAGGGGAATCTTGACCGAAGGCGTGTACAGATACAATCCTTGCCCAGCACCAAGAGCTTCGAAAGTCAGATCCGCGGAATGCGGATGGACAGGAGAAATCGATTGGGAGGCAGGTGAGGCTGCTACCGTAGCTGGTGGGGTGTGGGTCACCACCGGAGGTGGAGGCACAGGCACCGGAGCCACAACAGGAGTATTGCCCGCTGGGAACCTCTGATCGAGCAGAAGAGTCAAGCGAGTGACCGCATCGACCAAGCCGCCCAACAGCGGATGCTGAGTGGGAAACGGAGGTCCAGACGAAGTCGCAAGAGTTGGTGAACCTCCCACCACCGAAGAATCGGCAGGGTCGGGCACCACAGGAGCGAAATCGACTGGAGAAGTCGACGAAGCGCGAGAAACAGACATACCTGAAAAAATTACAGTGGAAAACTGTAGTGATCACTGAGGTAGATTATCCTTCTGTAAGAGATATTATCTATCCGAAGAGTCCAAACCTGCTGAGTCGCTCGAGAACCTGTGAGTTAGTGTTCCGAAAAGGTAACGCTAACGAGATATCTTGCCCGAGAAGGGTTGAAGATAGAACCGGGTTCGAGAGAGAGTTGAGAAGGTTTAGATTGTGATTTACAGATAGTCCGATCAAAGAGAGGTCAACAAGCTGTAAACAGCCATCGAGGAAAAGTAATCATAGGCCGGAAGGCCGGACAGAATGTGTGGCAGAGGCGTATGATATGAATCAATGGACAGAAAGACCAATCAAGATGAGTGGTTCCGGACAGTGAGAGCCTAAACTAATAGACGAACCTAAACTACTGGGTTCGGCGCCAACTGGAACCCGTGGCAGGCAGGGGGGTAACTCATCCAAAAAATAACTCGTATAAACCGAAACTCATACAAAGTTCCGTTTTTTATCCAAACCGTAACTCATCAAAACCGAGATTGATCGAATTAGAGTTTCATCCAAAACCACCTCATCCAATCCGAACCTCATCCAATCAAGATCTCATCCAATCCGGACCTCATCCAATCACGAGCTCATCCAATCACGAATTCATGTGCATTAAAAACACCCGCATTCCCAATCATTTTTCTGCAGCTGTTTTATGCACCGTTCCTGATACACAAAGTCTATGAAGTCATAATAAGTATTTTGATTGTACTACGAATCACAATTCATGTTGTTAGTGTAACTTAACTAACTTAACTTAACCATTCATGTTGTTAGTGTAACTTAACCAACCTAACTTAACCATTCATGTTGTTAGTGTAACTTAACTATGTTAAAATAACTGTACGACTGTGGTAGTAAAGTGTGTGGACAAGATAGACAAGATGTCGACAAGATAGACGCCTTTAAATTGCACTCCTGACTTGTCAATGGAGACTTACCACATGAATCACTTTAGGTTTGGATGAGTTACGGAATACATGAGTTACCGTATAGATGACGTACGGATTGTATGAGTTACGTTGTACCCATTTTTGTATGAGCTGGGTATTGTCTGAGTTACCGTTTGGATAAGAAACGGTTTGTACCAGATATGGAATAGTGTAGTTTAGGTTTGGACGAGAATAGGTTCGATGAGTTTCGATTGGATGAGTTTCCCCTGGCCCCCGTGGCAGTGTGCCGGATCGTGAAGTTGGCAAGCTTTTTGTATTGCCGTCAATGGTCAACACTTGTTGTTTCATTCGAAGTGTAGGTCAAGGCTAATCCAATGTGTAAAATAACCTCCACAATTTGCATGACGAATCATCTGCGAGATATCGCGAGATTTCGCGATGGAAAAGCAGAAACCGAAAAAGCAAGATTTTGATCGCAACGATCATCCCAGACAAAAACAGACACACATGCTGGCACCCCACGCGTTAGCCTGCGACGCGCCTAGGATTTGGTATTCCCTTAGTTAAACAGTAGTATACTACTTTGGCTACAGGACGCTTTTATTGGATGTCGCCTCCCCAGAGTGTCGTGTCATGTCGCCTCGCTTTGGGAATCTAAAGTTTTCACTGGTCATATTGTGTAGTTCTTGCACCGTATGTACAGATGGAAGAATACAATAAACGTACAATAAACGAATAAACAATAAAGAATACAATACGGCTTCACTATCGGTCCTCGCGCTTAGTTCTGGTTTGCTAAATAAATACTAAAAGATAGTACAAAGCTGGTAGGTGGTGTGTATACTGTCATTTGTCTCATGATGCATGTGCTAATTTAGGAAGCCAAAGCGGACAAGCTGCACACACACTTTCGCGCACGGATGTACACAGTAGACGAACGCGCACATTCTCATTTTCCGCCTCTCCACACCTGCTCTCTCACGGTATTGTCATTGGATTCTCGATTGCGGTTTTATTGCGATTCCATTGTTAACCCTAATCTGCAATAAATAAGAGTAGTCCAGTTGGAGTCGAACAGGTCAACAGCAATCATAAGTTGATCAAAGGATACGGTTTGTATGTATCTAGAGTGGTTATATGTTTGCGTTGTGCGGGCAATAACCGAGCATCCGCGGGCTTCAACATTAGGGGTCTTGGTGATTTCTGTTTTGCACGTTTTCAATGTTCTTGCAGCGACATACTTAAACAGACATCAGACAACAGAAATACATATGTTCCAAATGAAGTGTCAACCGGCTTGGTGTACAATCCGAGTGGGGTATCTTTGTTGGAAAAGCAACAGACTTGGGCCCGGCTGGCTTGATGATATACATCAAGTTTCCCGTCTCGAATGGAAGACTGCAAAAAGTGAAACAGTCGAGGAACACAGGCCGGAACACAGGCCGGAACAGAAGCGCTACAGAACGGCGAACAGAAGATGGAACACACGTGGAAAAAAGTGCAGAGACTTCAAACAAGTCTCAGCACTTTGTTCCAGAACTGTTCTCGTCAGGAGTTCTGGAAAAAGCCCATGATGGCAACTATCGTAAGTCAATGTGCATATGATTCACATCACATTTCATTTTCAAATGGTCGTGCGGGATCCCGCAATTACACCGATGGCGAACTAGATATCCTATTGGATATCGTGGAAGCTCTCCTCCCAACGGGGGAACTCGAGTGGGAGTCGGTTGCCGCCGAGTATAACAAGATTATTTCAGCCAAGTTTCCAACCATGTCGAGGAGAATGGTCAGAGATTGCGATAGTCTGCGGAATAAGTTCAAGGGTCTTCGCAACATTAGAAAGCCAACGGGTGACCCGACTTGCCCACCGACAGTTGTCCGAGCCAAAAGGATCCAGAAAGCTATCGAAAGTCGCCAGGGCGTCATTGACTTTGGTGTTAACCATGCACGAGATACGTCCATGGGCGACGAACAAAAGTTGGATACTGTTCCTGCCGCGGCCACCGACGCTGCAATTGACGCTGAAGCTTCGGAACTTGCGTCTGCATCTACGGCACCAGCACGGGACGATGGGCAAGATGTATCGCAAGCCACGATGGCTGCGGGCTCCGCCTCCGCTGCTGCTGCCCCAGCAAGCACGACAACTGGACCATCAGCTTCGCCTGCGGTTACAACCACGCCGATGCCCGCAGCAATCCGCCGAATGGGACTGACACCGGAAGAAATGGTTGCTGCAGCGAAAGGCAGCAGGTTTTGGCACAAGCAGGTAGCAGCAACCCTACCGTCAGTAGAAATCGCATTGACGGGGTCATCAAAGATCTCAGTCAGCAGCTTGCTTCTACGCCGCAGGCGAACGAGCCACCGGCATGGCTGATAGCCATGATGCAGCAAAGCGAAAGAGCTGAAGCGGCAAGAGAGGCCCGTGAAGCGGCCAGACAAGAACGTATGGATCGCCTGTTCTTGATGCTAATGAAAGGCCCTACAAATGGCATCATCGAGAATGACTCTGAATACGATGAATTTCAAAGATGGAAGCGTCAGCGACACAACGAGTAACACATTTGGTATTCAACAAGGCAGAAGCGTAAGAGTTTAATTGACATTTATGGTATCATCGTCCATGTTGAGTACATCGTCGAAAAAGAACGATCTGACTTATACCCGTTCGCCGCACACGAAAGTTGTACAATCGGTAGATGTTATTCAGCCTTCGATGACGAACTGTTTGATTATATGGCAACTTCAACAGCAATCGTCGGTATACCTTCTCAACAGCACCCATCCCCCATTCTGCGGCTTGGCGCAGTGATGTGATGGCAGCGCTCCGTTGAAGTACAAAACCACGCAGTTCAAATGGCACCTTCTCTATTTCTCCTTCCTTTAAGGGGGTGATAATTCTGGAGAAACAAGCGGAACTAACAGGAAATGCCGTATCGGCAACTACACCATGTCCTTCTAGAGATAGATCCGGATTGATTAGTGCTTCCACAAAGTCTCGTGACGTTTCCCCGTCGTTCCACGACCCCACGAAATTATGCTTGCCCCACGCCACTGTTCCATCAGCGGCAAAACAAAAGCAATGAAGCCAGCCATTGTACATGGCATTCTGCAAATCGATATTGGTGGGCTCCACGACAGGATAGTTCTTCCCGTCGATGAACCCCCACCTTCCGTCAATGAGGCCATCAGTTTTCCTCTTGACGGCTTCAGCAAGTCTCCGTTGATCGTCTTTGGAAGGCCAATATATGCCTGCTTCTGGAATTAAAAGGAGCGCCCTCTCAAGAGCTTGTTCCGCTTGCTTCAGAACAAGGGATAACGTCGATGGCGTGATTCCAAACATTCTGCACGGGGTTTTGTTTCCACATGTGTCTGTGTAAAAGGTTAACAAAATTCCCAACGCAGTAGCAGACGATATTAGTCTCTTACGACCTGCTGCCTTCTGCTTTGGATAGACCCTCGTGAATACCTTCAGCAGAAAGTTGAACGAAGCTCGGTCAATAGACAAGACATTGATAAGGTTCGCATCTGTACCGTAATTGTAGAGGTGATGCCATTCAGAAACATCTGGATGAATCAAACAGCATCTTGTCAATGCGTTCCTTGTTCTAATTTGCATTCGTCTTCTGAGAAGAACCAGCATGCATGCCTTCAATCTAGCATTCCGGTCCTTCTCCATCTTACAGGTTGACCACCATAATCCAAGCATTGTCCACAACTTCATGTAAATACATAACGTACCGTGATATTATTTCAAATTTAAATATGTCGTACGCGTCGCTTTCTGCAGCCTGCTTTCGAAACAAACGTCGCAACAGATCCGGCGAACAGACGTCGAAACAAAATCTGTTCCGTTGGCCGGCTGTTTCACTTTTTGCAGTCTTCCAATGGGCGCGAAGAAGTGTATGTGCGTGACAAGTTTGTCGCTGATGATAACATTCCCTTGAAGATCTGAGGTCTTGTTTCGAATACAAACACCACCCGCATGAATGCAACCAAACTTAGACCAGAGGAGACCGCTCAGGTCCCTTCCATTGAACCGGTCATGCCTGCCAACTCCATCTTACAAACACCGTCTGTACTCGACCCAGGTGAATTGGATTGTGAATTGTGATTACATCGTGTGGTTCACAGAGAGAACAATAAACAGTGAGGTGAGTACCTAGACATCCTTAGACAAACACAGACCTATAGCCCCTTATGTGTGTAATGTGTGTAACGTTGTTTGTGCCCCGGGGCACGAAGAAACGCGGTTACAACGTTGAGTGAAGAAAGTCCTTGTCACGACATTATGAACACCAGTTTTTCAGTCGTTTTCAATTGTAAAACATAATAACTCCCTTTGATATGTTGTAATATATGATTCTTATGTGATTTAATAGTCGATGATGCGACCACGCTGGTCAATAACATCGGAAAGCCTGGAAGGAAGAGAATTAATATCAAGTTTTTCCTGATTTCTCCACTCAAATCTGCCCATGCGGCAGAAATAGCTGCCTGTAACTCCTCGATAGAATTAAACTGCCTTCAACCAGCAGAAACGTTTCTTGAGAGGATGGACCACACGTTTCCATGGGGTTTAAGGCAGGCGACTGCGCAGGCCATGATAGGACGGTAATATTACTTGCTGCCTAGTCACACGGGACGTTTGAATGGGTGCGTTATCTTGTTGAAATATCCAGTTCCGTCCTCCAATTCTTGCACCGTGGGGGAGCAAATACTGCGCCAAGGTTGCTTGATAAACGGCGGAATCCATGCTGCCATTTATAAACGCCAGAGATGTCTTTCCATGCCAACCAAAGACTGCCCATGACCCCACCATCACCAAACGGTCCGGCTTTTCGTGATAATAATTATCAAAACCATCGGGACCATCCAGAAGACTATTTTTCGTCGGAGAAGACTCTTTTATGCCATTGCGTATTCCAGTTCAAACGAGATCGCGCCCACACCACTCGATGAGCACGATTTGTGTCGGATAAAATCGGCTTACGTCTCTTCTTCCGGTACGCGATGACGCCGGATGATTTGATATCCGGGCGCTGCAGGGACGATTCAAACTCCCAACCACTACGAGGCTTGTGATGCTCCGATTAGACACGGCGCGGATAATCGCCCGGCGGGCCCTTACTGAAAGGATGGGTTTGGGGCCAGGACGAGCAGTTTTCACTCCACTCTCAAATTGAATAATACAATTTCGGCTGTGCCCCTGCGTGGCGCAAACTCCGTGATCTCGCGATAGGAGTGGCCAGCTTGCCGGCGGGCCAAGGTTCGTGACCTCTCATCACTTGTAAGGTCGTTTTTCTTGCCCATTTTGAGTGGCTTTAAACTGAATTTTTCCTGTGGGTCTAGACATCAGCGCGCGGTACAAAGTTCTCACGACATGCAGCACATAAGAACCGGGCAGCGCAGGTATTTTGTCGCTGTATGGCGATACCCGACAGCGACAAGAAACGAGTGACCAGTTCTTTGCCTTGGTCATCGCCAATGGCAGCCAGGAACTCCAGCGCATCCTTGCCCGGTCGGCCCGTGGTTTCCAAGACGAAGGGAATCACTCGGATACCCACTTCACGGTATTGACGTCGTTTCTCTTCGGCACGATATGCCGCGGCCGCGCCAGGAATCTTGTGGGAGTCCACCTTTTCGCGGTAGAATGGGGCAGCAGGATCTGCCACCGCCATATCCAGCACCAATGGGCGGTGGAACTTCGCCAGATTGATGACCACGTCCGCTCTCCGTTGGTGTTGTCCAACACTCACCATGGTTTCCCTTTGGAACGTCGCGGTCTCATCCATTGCCATGTGAGCCTTCACCACGGTGATGAGAGCTTCCCGACACGCATCATGGCGAGCCGAAACATGGGACGTGGTGAACCGATTGCAGTCCAGGCAATGGGTCATCTCCTGGGACACATCCTTCCCACAGATGCAGAACCGTGAGCCCCCAGCAGCAACGTCGACCGGCAAGGGATTGACCATGAACCGCAGGCGCAAGGCCTCACGAAATTCCGCAGACTGGAAGCGATACGGCCTATAAAACATGCCCGTCATGGCACTGGAGTTCAGCCATTTGCCCGAACCATCATATGTTGCACTGAGGAGGAAGGCGCGCTGGGCGTCCAAGTTGTGTTGTGTAAGTTCCGTCAGTAACTTGATATGTATGTTCTGGTAAACGGTGACCACTTCGTCTGTGATCTGGTAGGCCTCTGCGTCTTCAAGCATCTCCTCATTGTGAGGTGCCCGTGGCTCGATAAAAGGCAATACGTCTCCACGCAGCTGCTCCGCCATGCCCAATTGGATGGGTGTCCACTTGAGAATTCCACGTCGAAGGTAAGTCAACGCCTCATGCCCATGGACAAACTGTTTGGTCATCTTGCGTGACATGCAGCCCGCTTGGTCACTAGCAACCCCGCCATGGCGTACCACCCCGAGTCCACCAAGATGCAGAGGAGGTCCGCGCAGTCTGGGCAACACCGACTCCATGATCCAGGCGTGACGCAGTGTGGCACCCGTTGGGTCATCCGCCGTTGTCCACGCGACACCACCATGGGCAGCCTCTCGGTCAACCTGGTTCAGCAAGCGGTCCGCGGCCATGTGGTTACGGAGGAACTGCAAGTCCGTGTGGGAAATCGGACTGAGACCCAGGTCGGCCTCGATGATGGCCCGCAGAACCATATCTACATAACAATCAAACCTGTCAAAGTGCTCCCGCATCTCGAAGACGTCCGTGACGCGAGCAAGGTAGCCGGCGCGCGTGTTCATCCAAAAGCGTACGATTGCACAGCCTGTCAATGCACTGAGATGAGCCATGCTGCGGACTGGGACTTGCATTTGGTCGAGCATCTTGCGGATCTTGTCCTGTCGATATTGGAGAGGTCCTGTGGGCACACTCATGCTGTGTGCACCCTCCCATTGGATCGGAAAGGGGCAGCGCGGAGCATTCTGTGGAGGGTGCGAGCCATAGAGTACCTGGCACTTGTTCACGTTCAAGGTCAGTCCGGATGATGCAAACACTTCCAAGATGACATCAGACACGTCCGAGAGGCGGGTCCGGGGCAGGAAGACATTACAGTCATCCATATACGCCACCAAGCCCATGCGTGCCGGATTGTCCATGCGCTGTCGGAAGTACTAAACCAGTGCCGTTGCTGCCGTTCCCGTGACATCGTCGATCACATTGTCCTGCTGGTTGCGCGCTTGAAGATGGTAAAACTCTCCTCTCTCGATCATGAGGGCATCGCGTGCTGCGCGCGCCGCATCGGTTTCTTCAGGCTGCAGAGGGGGCGGGAGGTCACCGTTTAAAGTTATAAAGTCTCGCATATGGCATGCTCAAGAACCAGTTCCCGAACCTTTTCTTCAGCTGTAGCTGGTTCGCCATTCAGGTTGGCGCTTGATCGTGTTCGTTTCGGTAAGGATGTTGGGGTTCGCTCCACAGCGTAAGTTTGGTTCTCAAATGATCAATCTGCTGACCATCGGGGGATTTCAAATGCCGATAGGCATTGTAAGCGTTGGTAAGACAATGGTTGAACAAAGCTTCATACAAGCGCACAGTCCACTTTGACGCCCGTCCAATACTGTCTATCCCATAGTCCCCCGTTCGGATCTGATCGACCTGATCGACGCCACCCATTTTCTTGTTGTATTGATAGAAAGCGGACTGGACAACCAAGTTGGCTACCACACCGTTTTGCTTTTGCTTTCGAAGCATGTTGATCAAAATTTGGGAGCCATAGAATGTGTCAAGTAAGTAGACCACTGAGTTGTCCATTTGGCCGTAGATGCACATGCTGTTGTCTGACTTGTAAGAGCTTTTTAAAAAGCCTTTTGAAAACTTCTTGGACTGTTTAGGCTTCTTCGATGTTCCAATGACAACGCCACTTGGTATTCCTCGATCCTTACGCAATGTTCCAATGAGATATATATGACGACTCAACAGCTCCGTCGGTAGAGGAATGGAAGTGTAGTAGTTGTCAATGTAGCCTAAGCCCACCAAATCATCCAGGAGCTTGATGATTTGCCGACCCGTTGCCCCAAACGGATAGGCGGTTCAGTTCTCGGAAGTAATAGCCCCATCGCAAACGTTGAAATCGAAGACAAACTTTGTCTCGTAGTCAACGCCCATGTAGAGCTTAATTCCGCGAGTGATGGGTTTAATCAGCATATCACGGATAATGGGGCATCTATTCCCCGTAAACAATACCATGGCCTCGTCGGCCGATAAATGCTCGCCCGGAGCCGGCATAAAGCGCTTGAATTTCGATTTCACCATGACAGGTTGAGACATATAATTCCTCAACGTGAAAGCACCGGCCTCAAAGCAGACAGGTCCATCTTGGAAGTACCTCTGAATTTGAGGCATCCGGACTAACCCCATGACGATACGACAGCCATGCCAGGCTTCGAGCTGCCCACAGGTAAGACGTGGCAAGCTTAAGCCTTCTTGAGCCAAACGCAGGTTAAAGCAGTTGGCGACGTGCACCATGACGTCTTTCCAGAGAAGCTTGACGATTTCGTGGGGATGAAGGCCGCGACACTCAATGTTCGACCCTCGACCGGCGTCATTCTTGACGAAGTTCTAGCGATTTTGCAACGCAACTTGGCCGATAACGAATCCATTAACACTCGGCTGCCCAGGGTTAGCCGCCAAAATGCCATCATTAATATCCTCGGCAGCCGCGACATTGCTTCCCAACATTGCTTCCCAACTTCTTCGTCGTTGTACGACTGCCCACCTACTGCCACAGTATGCTGAAGACTTCTGCCAGCATCACTGGAAGAAGTTCCTGTGATGGTTTGTCTTGTTATTCGCGGCTGCCTGGTTCTGCGAGAAGCAATTCTTCGACGAGTAGAGTGTCGAACAGATGGAGACTGTCGAGAAAAATGGCCACAGGGAACAAAGTCCATATAATGAGCATAAAGAACAGACATTCAAACAATAAATGACTGAATGAATTTTACGTTTGTTCAATGACTGAAAAATAGGAAGAAATAGAGTAGCCGTTGGAAGGGGAGAAGAGCACGAAGCCTTCAAATGTTGATATCTGGTGACCTGGTAGTCTGTTGAAAATTCTGAAATATGTGGCCAATTGCTGACTACTTGGCGAACAAGATGACACAAGATGTTGCTGCAGTTCAGAGACGGTGGGAGCGACCGTTACAAAAACGAAGCAGCAAAAATCTCGTGCCCCCGGGCACAATCTGTGTCCCGGGCACGCTTCCTGCACAAAGGGATAGGGCACACTAGAGGGTGTACACTACACGTCGAGGTTAGTGCCCACTCAACGCCCAGCCCTGCTTACCCACGCTATGTTCCTTTCTCGTCACCAGATACAAAGGATGCAATAGATACAACGGTCAGCAGGTCGTTCGTCGGTAGGTGCTCGATATTCTGGTCGCCGCAGTCGATGTGCTGCTTCACGAATAAATATCGCACATCCATATAATTGTCGTTGAATATAATGGCAGGAGTTGGGTGGAGGCCAAGAAATTTGAAGATCCGTTGAAGTTGGAGGCAAGGCAAATCAGTTCGCTCTCAGTCGAAGACTTTGCGACGAGGGTTTGCTAGGAATTTTGACGGTAAGGGGACCGCCAATATTGCCAAGCGAGATTATTCTTCCTGACTGCTCTTTTGCTTTAGGGTAAACTGCGAAGCTCGCGTCCATGAACGTACGGAGGTGCAGATCATCGGGAGAGTTGACAAGCGGTAAGTTCCGAAGCAATCACCACTGTGATTGGAGAGGCCTTTAGGGGGTGTGGGAGGTCCAAGTTTCGCCGTGTCTGTGTGTGTGTGTACAATGTCACTTGTCACATGTCTCTTGTCACATGTCACAGAAGATTGAGTGGGCGCTTAGCGCGCTTGCATGTCGCTCATTATTAGCGTGTATATGTTCGGTTCACACGAGTAGACGTACTCGACCTGTACACTGTCGTCACGAGTCAGTCAGTCGGTTCCGCGGCCACATTTCACTTGTTGCCGTTCGCGCTTGGCACGGATTGTTCGGTTCAAGTGCTCGCGAAGCGCGCGCTCAGACCACGGGTTTGTCTTTCGTCGCGTGTTCAACTTTTAAGAGTCAGCCGACATTCGGCCTGGGAGATCGATCTGGGAGAAATGGGAAAGGTGGGGCCGGCCTTTCAAAGTCAGTCCGTCAGGCCAGCATCGCCGACGGAAAGTCAATTGTTGACCATTATTTTATTGTGAATGGTTCCAATGCGAAAAAGCTTTCTTGCCGCAAGCAAAGGCTTGAAGGCCAAAAAGAAGATCGCAAGCGAATCCCGGGAATCGACAGATCAAGGACCTCGAGCTCAGATCTTTACCACTCCAAGCAACTTTCGGGAATGCAGATTAATGTCCTTTGGAAGATGTGAGATCGATATGGACATAGGCGCATGTTGCCTATTTTCGGCCCTGCTGCTGTGTGGTCGCTGCAAGAGCACGCTGACTTTCAGCACCTACTGACTTTCAGCAGCAGGCCGAGTTTCAGTTTCGTATAAATCGGACCTAACTTATGTATATTTTCATGCTCGCGATGCGAGCACGCATTTGTTCCCGTGGCGCGGATGTCTCGCGCGTTCAGACCATAGCAAAGAGATACTCTGATCAACTATTTTATGTATACCTTTTTGTATCGCTTTGTTCATTTACTTTGGGTTTACGTTGCTTGAGTTGAAATACAACAATAGGGACGTCTTCGCCGTGGTCATATCGAGTTGGTAGAAACGAGAGGCAGTACATCAGGACATCAGCGATGAGCGATGAGTGAGTCAGGAAAAGAAATTTGACATATTGCCAACTATTGTTTTTCTGAGATGTAAATAACTTTACAACACGATGAATCAAATGCCATTAAAGATATGATTTACAGCAAGACGCAGTCAACAGACTGAACGTTCTAGAAGTTACCATGAAACTTCATCGAGTGGACGCGGAGTTGCGAGCAGAAAGTAGAGAGCTACGGACTCTTCTGGGTGAATAAAAGACTCGCGACCAGAAATGAAAGACACGACAAGAGTCAAGGACACGACAATATCTCTATCACTGGCCGCCTCGACGATAGATTTTAGCTCATCAAGGGATAATAAATAAACATTTATGATGGCCCACAACAAGACCATGACTTCCTCCGCTAGAAGGTTGCGAGGTTGGCCTTCACAGGGGTGACCAGAGCGCGAGCTTCCCTTCCGGGCTTGCGCCCCCATCCAAGCGGAGCTCTGTTTCTTTGTTTCAGGGAAGTCTACCGTTTCTTTGTTTCCTAAATCCCGATCGTTGTCACCGACAGCTTCATGGAAACTTCGGTGCACCGAAGACAATTTCAATCCGTACCAACCCATGCCCAGAAGGGAACCACCGGCAAGAAAAAGCAAGGTGCAAGGGGTTTGTTTGGAACCAACTATCTGGCAATTAAATACGTTACAGCCAGGCTCAGCCAACAGACTAAACGTTCTAGAAGTTGGAAGCTTGAGGAGTACGTACGGCGTACGGCGTAGGGGAAGCGCGGTTTACACTACGGTATCACTAAGGGAACAAACAAGCATTTCAAGGACTACCTTCAGGACTACCATTTGTCACCTAACCTGTCCCTTTATTTGTCACCTAACCTGTCCGTCACTTGTCTCGATTGCTTCGGCCCCTATAAACTTTACGTTTCGCGTGGCGTTCAGGTATCGGTATACACGGGCCAGCGTATCCCAGTCGTTATTGGTAGGCGCCTTCGCACGGGTTGCAAGGCACCTAACAGGTAAGTCACTTTGTACCTCGCGGGCGCGCTCGCGGGCTTCCGGTTCGCTCGCCATCGGTGACGGTGAAGAGGTCGGCAATTGTGGGAGTCTTCGATGTTCCACGGATGTTGCCGTCGACGAGGCATTCTGCGAGGAACTTCGGCATTGTGATGGAGATACCGGCGCGTTGATACCGTCTGTGCACGTTGTCTTCGTCCTTTCCAAGGACATTCCAAGGTACGATATCGCCTTGCTGTTTATAGTTAACGTATTCCTTTTGCAGCGAGTGGTGCAATGCGGCGCGCATACTGTCGTCCGAGAAGGTATGAGGGACGCCATCGACATGCAACGATATGGTTGTCGTAAGCGTTCCTGTTGTCTTTTGATACAGACACGGATAACATGCGCAACGCTTGTAACGACTCATTGAGCTTGTCGTTCCACAGCATTTCGGCTTTGGGGAGGCCGTAGAGAGCTCCTTGGTGTTGCACCAGGACTGTTTTGTCGGGCTGCTGGTATGGTAGGTATTTTCGATGTTCTTGTACCAAGATCTCGACAAGATTCCTTGGGAGGCGCATGACATTGCAGTCAACAAGCTTTCCGTGCAGATTGGCACCAGGAAAGTCGAGTGTTTCGAACGATAGCTGCTGTTTTGCTGCCAGCGCCAGCATCGACATAACCGTTTCTGCAGGGGTTCTGCGCGTGGGTCGGAGGTCATATCTATGCGGTTTGATATACTCCTGATTGATTCCATCTGGTTCGTTTACGTGATCGTCGCGGACCGGCGTTTGCGTGCGCGCGTATGGCAAGCAAAGCGGACAGAATGCAAACATACGTTCGCTGCTGCGCACACACTTCAGCACACGGACTCACACACCAGTCGCCTACATAAGCGCGCATCACAACTACGGCTACCCGGTATTTTAAACTTTCTGAATTTGACTTGTTCCTCTGAATAAGAATAGGACGACACTGGTCAACCCGCTCCATCTACATTTCATTTTACAAGCAACATGATAAGAAACCGCAAGATTTGCAACGTTTCCTCACATTATTCCTGCGAAAACGAAAGGGACACCAAGAAACAAAAGTCGTTTGTTGCTTATTTGATATGGAACGCCAAACGCGACATAAAACCACATTTTTGTTTTGAGGAGTCTGGGAAATATTATGTTTTGGGCGTGCGTCGTTGAAATATTAGTTTAGTTGGCGGTATACATTTGATCCCTTTCGAGTCAAACGGTAAGTCAAAGTTGTCTAATGCCGATGGATTGTCAAATGCCGAGGCCATCGATGTAGTTCTCTCGATCTGCTCCACTATTTTGTTTGCGAAATGAGCTCCGTGCCTCACGGTAACATGATTGGCGGCCAACGTCGTCTCGGTGTTCCGGCTGCGTCAGCTGCTCCTGCTGGTGGTGGAAGTGGGCCAGCTTCAAACTTTTCGGCAATGTACAAGAGAGTTCTTGAAAAACACCAAGCACCTTCTGGCGAAAGCATTGGTGGAAACGACAAGACGACCAGGAAGGCGAAGCCTAAAGAGAGGTTATTCATCGTTGTTGCGGACACGCATCCGAAACAACTGGTAAAATTCGTTTACGGCACGCTGATGGAAACCACAAGTTAGTTCGTTACAACTGAAATGGCCGAAGGCGCATAAGTATACTAGTAATCAAATTCTCTCATATGTTAATTTTTTTCGGTGAGACATACCACTATGATAACCACTAAATGCGTATTTCCGTAGCCAATTGCGTATCGCCGCAGCGACTTGTTTAATTCCCTTCACAACATTCTTGAGACTATTCTGTTACATTTGTCTCTGAAGGTGCACTTCAAACTCCCTTGCAGACATGGAAGAGAAATTATCTGGAAACGGAACCACTCTATCTGGAAGGTGTGTTCTTTCATAAACTTCACCAGTTGTTTCGGATGCGTGTCCGCAGCAACGATAAAAAACTGTTCTTTAGGCATCGTCTACCCAGGCGTCTTGTCGTTTCCACCAATGCTTTCGGCATAAGGTGGTTCGTGTTTATCAAGACCTCTCTTGTGCAGGTGTTCTTTTGTCATCACGCATATTTCGAAGAAATGTGCGCAAAGCTTCTTTGACAATTTCGTTTGTGATGATGGTGGGCGTCTTTGTATGACGGCCTTAGTTTGATACGCATTTAGTGGTATGTCTCATCGATAATATCTAGCATCTGACGAATCAATCATTCATTGTTTTCTTTTACAGAGAGACTTTGATTATTCTTTTGCGCCTTCGGCCATTTCTGTTGTAACGTAACCTGTAGTTTCCATCAGCGTGCCACAAATGCATAGGTCCCTGAACCGCGTACTCGCGTCGAACGACGGTACTGTCTTTCCGCTGGATCACAAGGATCGACGCGAAGGAAAGCATCGCGAATCTCTTGGTGTCGAATGCGACCTCCCAAGGAGGCTTCACAAAATGTCCATACAATGCGTTCGCCTCGATGATGCATGGTGTCAATCAGAGATTCTACCTTTTCGCCCAGTTGGTCTTCGTTGATATTGGCAACAGGATCTACAAAGTGGACCTGGTTTCGCCAACGCTCCAACCATTTCAAATTTACTCGTTCGAATGCCGCAATTTTCTTCCATTGCATTCGCGACAGGTGGTAAACGGTACCCTTTGATGCAATTCTTCCGCGCTAATAGAAGTATATTTGTTTGGTCATTTACAAACCATCGGCGCTGCCATTTGCTTCCGATTCAAATCGAACTGACGTTTCAAGTCCTCAATCAGCGAGAAAAAATATATTTTCCCACACCAAAAATAAATATAATTTCCCAGACTCCCCCAAAACAAAAATGTGGTTTTATGTCGCGTTTGGCGTTC
>SMOI01000272.1:0-42051 GCA_008000375.1 Poteriospumella lacustris
AAGACCAAGATGATGGCCACTTCGCAGTGAAACGAGACCTCGTTTTTGTGGATCGTGTCCGCGACACTGCTCGACACGCCCCCTTCCAGACATCGAGTTTCTGGATTCTCTCAAAAGGGTTGATTTTGGCGACAAACTTGGGGTCGTGCTGGGGATTTGGGAGGGTTTGTGTTGGTTGGTGACTCGCTCTTGTGTTGCTGCGGATTCTGGATCTTGGCGTCGACGAGTTGCCATTCACATTCGATTCATCACTTTTGCAACAATGGAGCTGAGTATCGTTTCTGGAAAGAAGAAGGATGTGGTCACGAAGGTGACTTTGGCGAAAGGCGCCACTGTCAAGGACCTGAAGAAGGAGTATGCCCGTCTTGTTCGCAAGGATATCAATCGTCTTTCGTTCAAGGAAGAATCCAACAAAGAAAAGGTTGTCCGTCTTGATGATGACAGAAAGACCTTGGAGAGCTACGGCTTGACGAACAATGCCACCTTGACTTTCAAGGACCTTGGCCCGCAGATCGGTTATCGTACTGTTTTCGTTCTCGAGTATTTGGGTCCTATGGTGTTTGTCATGCTCTATTACTTGCGACCTGCCATTTTGTACGGCGAAAAGGCTGCGTCTACCCCCTACAACTGGGTTGCTCTCTTGGCTGTTGTCAGTTGGATTGTTCACTTCGCCAAGCGTGAGTTTGAAACATTCTTCGTCCACAAGTTCTCTCGTCCTACCATGCCCCTCATGAATATTTTTAAGAACTGCGCTTACTACTGGACGTTTGGTGCTGTTATTGGTTATCCCCTTTGCTCGCCTAACTTCCAAGCCCCTTCTGAGCAACTTGTGTATGTCGGACTCGCCATCTTCGTGATCTCCGAAATTGGCAACTTGATCTGCCACATTATGTTGAGCAACATGCGTCCGAAGGAAGGTTCTCAGCAACGCGATATTCCCCGTGGTTTCTTGTTCGAGCTCGTTGCTTGCCCCAACTACACTTTTGAGGTCGCGTCGTGGGTCGGCTTCTCCATCATGACGATGTTGCCCATGTCGTACTTGTTCACTCTCGTCGGTTTCCTCCAAATGGCTGACTGGGCGCAAAAGAAGCACCGTGGCTACAAGAAGCAGTTCCCTGACGAATACCCCAAGCTTAAGCGCAAGGCAATCGTCCCCTTCTTGTATTAAGCAAGTTGTAGTTAGTTAATCTCACCTCGAGTATGTGTGGGCCGTGTGCTCATTAAATAAACCATAGATTTTGTCATTGATTTGGACAGCAGATATTCTTCGAATATGCGCGTTACAAATATAGCGAGTTCATAAATGATGAATTAAAAGTTGAAGTCCATGTCGCTGGTGTCGGCGCGTCCAGCGCTGCTTCGCAGTCGTTGGCGCGGGGCCTCCTCTTCTTCTTCATACTCAATCTCAACGCGGGTGCCCTTCCCTTTCCCGCCCTTTTTACTTTCCTTCTTGCTGGAGTTGTCTGTGCGAGCGCGCTTGCTTCCGGCGTCAGTTGTGTCGTCGTCGTGGCCTCGTTTGCCGGTTGCTGACGAAGACGAGGACACGCCCTTGGAAGACTTCGAGTAGTAGGACAGCGACGGAGCGCTGAAGCGGCTGGGAAGTGATCCCATTTCCTCCATGTCCTCCTCCTCCTCGTCACTCTCCTCAAAATCCTCGATGTATTCCACATTGTATTCGCCCTCTTCGCCGTCCTCCTCCTCCAACTCCTCTTCGTACTCCGCGTCCTCCTCTTCGCCCTCTTCCTCTTCGCCCTCTTCCTCCTCATCTTCTTCCTCGCCCTCTTCCTCTTCGTATTCGTCAGAGGCTTTGTTGATGACTTTGCTGTACTGTTGCTCGGGGTAGTTGTAGATCTCGTTGTCGGTGACTTGCTTCAGGCGCTCCAACAACTCCTTCTCGATCGCTCTCTCCAACTGTGCAGCCTTGAGCGCTTTCCGTTCGCGCCCTTTCTCGCGTTGCTCAACCTTAGTATTGATGGTCACCAACTTTGGCCTGCGATTGGGTCGGCAAATGTAAAAGAGTGGCTGCAGGTTCGGGCAGCAGCGGTGAACACTTACTTTTCCTTGAGTTTCAATCTGCGCATTCGGATCAACATCTGGTGAATCTTCGTAAGGCGCTGCTTATTTCTATGTACAAGATACTTGGGGAAGTACTCCAGGTGCTTGGAGACGATTTCCAAAGCCTTGGTGTAGTTGGCCGGGAGCTGAATTTTCTCCCACAGGTTCTTGGGCGAGTGCGCTCGTTCCGTAGTCTTAATGAACAAATAGCATACTCCTTCCTCTTCTCTAATTGTTGCGTACAAACTGTTGGCCAATGGACATGCACTTCGAAGACAAAGACCAGTCACGTTGTATGGGTTCTGACAGAAAGTCCGTTCACGGGCGATTTTAGTCTTGAAAGAGCAAAAGCCCTGGTTGATGATTTGCCACACTACCTCGTCGTGCTGCATTTCTGATTCTCTTTCCTGTACAGAGTCGTACGGGTCAGTTGAACAACACGTCGAAGGGAATGGAATGTATCGCGTAGCAAGTTGCAAAGTCCGTTCCAACCTGCGCCGCAAAACTATTGGCGACTGCCCACCCATTCGGACCTAGCGCACTTCCCTTAACCGACAGAGGAATTCCGCAAATGAAGGGGGTGGTCCACATGATGATGACGACAACGATCGTGATGACGACGACATTGGCGACATGACGACGATGGCACCCAAGATCGGCAGCGGACCCTTCGAGATCGATGAACATTGCCGCTGAATGATGGGAGATGGAGCAGAACGATTAGGCACCGAGAAAATAGGGCAAAGTCGATCTCTGCTCTTAATTGACGAGAGTGGTGAGAGACGAATCATGAAGAGCGATGAGGGAATCGTCCAGATCGGCACTCCGTTGAGGCCTGATGCTTCTGCCATCACTCCAACTGCACTGCAACGGATTCAAGAATTGATTGTCGCGAACGATTGGGATAAGGTATGGTTTACTGGCCAGCATGTTCTGAAGGTGCGATGTTCATAGAGATCTGATGTCGGACGTAGGTTTTGGAAACACTCACCACGCAAACCCGCAGCCTCCAACAACAATACGGACGCGGCTGTCTCCACTGGCTTCGGGCCGTTTCCACCATTCGCAAGCACTTCCAGCATTTGAATATCGATGTGCTCGTACAAGTGCACACGTTGTTCAAGAGCGCGCTGGTGTCTCTGGACGTCGAGCTCACCGCCTACGTCGACGGCAACATGCGCCGACAGGCCCAGTGGCGGCTGCTTCAATCTGTTTTTCTGAAGGATCTTGTGACGCTAGAAGCGCAGCTCTATCAATATCATGCCCATAAGGCTTCCAAGCGAAGCTCTGCGGATGACGAGGCCTCCACGTCGAGGGTGGTCGACTTGGACGAGGACGACGCCTTCGGAGCGGGCGACAACAACCTGCAGCGCCAGAAGGACCTGCTCCTGATGAACATGGCCCAAGCCATCCAGTTCCTCGAAGGAGAGCTCAGGGGAGTCCTCCAGTACTTCATTGGTGCGGATACGCACCGCATCAGGCACCTGCTGCTGCCGCTGTCGGACAGCGCCGCGGCGACCTCCGCGCCGTTTTCGTTTCCCACGTTGAAGATCGCGCCGTTCGACCCGATGTTCCTGTGCGAGCGCCTCCCGCTGCTCTTTGCGGCGGCGTCTCCACAAACGTTGTCGCCGACGCCCTCGCGCGCGGCGGGCATCCCCATCGTCACGCTGCCCGACCTGCTGTCCGCGTACCTGGCGCTGCACACGGGCTTCCTCGACCTCCTGCGGGAGACCGGCCAGGCCTCCCTCGCCATGCAGATGACGCAGCACGTCGTGCTCTCGCTTGGCACGGTCGTCAGCTTCCTGTCGCTCATCAACCAGGCCGTGCGCATGCCCAGCCAGCGCGCCGCCGCCCCCGACGCCGACGACGACGGCGACGAGGTCAACGACGCCGCGTCGGCACCTTCGTCCGCCGAGAACGCCGCTGAGTGTTCTCGCGTGCTGAGCGTGCTGCTGCACGCCCTGCGGCGCCACCGGGCGGTCACGGCGTTCAAGTTGACGGTGCTGGAGCAGCAGTTCGCGCAGCAGGCGCCGCGCGAGGCGGACGCCGCCGCGGACCTGTCGCTGTTTCGGCCCTTCGAGATCGACGGCTACGAGGAGGGTCAGCGGCGGATATCCGGCCTGGGCCAGTCCTACATCGACCTCGACAACGCCATTCGCGAGCACCTCCGCCGAGCGACGACGGCGACGAGGGCGTCGCCGGCGAGCGGCGACTGGATGGCGCGGCTGCAGCTGACGAGGGCGCTCTGCGGCGAGCTGGCCGCGCTGCACGACTGGACGCACGCGCGCAGCGTCGCCACGCCACTGACGCGCGAGCTGTTCACTGCGCTGGAGATCACGCCGTACAACCACGCGCAGTCGCTCTTTCCGGCGCGTCGGCCGGCGCGGTCGGCGACGGAGGTGCGCGTGTCGTGGGTCGTGACGAGCGACGCCGACCGCGTCGAGGTGGCCGACGCGCTGCTGGCGCTGTACGAGCTGCAGTCGCGCGCCTGCCAGCACCTCTTGCACCCGAAGGGCGCCGCGCCGCCGGGGCCGTCGCACGAGGCGCTGCAGCTGGAGGCGGTGCGCTGCAAGTACCAGGCGGGGCTGCTCGCGCTGCTGTGGGCCGCCAACATGCCCGAGACAGCGCGCCGCCTGCTGGAGAGCGCCGAGGAGTCTCAGCGCGCCCTTCGCCCGCTGCTGCGCCAGCGGCAGGCCGCGGCGACGGCGTCTCGCGGCGCCGAGGCGGACGAGGTCTTCGAGTCGACGCTGCTGTGCGGCGACGTCTGCTTCCACCTGGGGCTGGCCTACTTCCAGGGCGGCAGTCTGCAGGACGCCGTCGACGCCACGAAGGACGCGCTGCAGTGCTTCGACGAGGCGGCGGCGGTTCTCCAGGCGCTGGGCCGCGCCGCGCCGCTGGGTCCGTGCGCTCCGTCGGCGGCGGTCGAGGCGACGGACGACGACGCCGCGCAGGTGCAGCTGCGGCGGCGGCACTGCCACAGCCAGCTGCTGTGGGTCCACACGGCGCTCGGCAGCGAGGTGGACGCGCGACAGGCGCTGCAGGCGCTCACGAGTCTGCAGCAGGACGCCGACGAGACCGCGCGTCTGTGCGTGATGATCCACCAGCGTCTGGGCGTCGACGTGCGCGCCTGGCTGACGGCCCCCGCCGCTGCCGCCGTCGCCGTCACCGCCGCCGTTCCGCCGCGCGGCCAGGCGGTGCCCCCTTCGGCGATCAGCAGCTCCACCTCGAGCACCGTCACCCAGCGCAGACCGCCGAGGACTGCCGGCGGCGCGTCGCCCGCCGCTGCGACGGGTTCCGATCGCTCGCCGTCGGTGCCGCAGTCGTCGTCGGTGGCGGCGGAGACGCTGTCGCCGCTGGAGCGGCAGAAGAAAGTGGACGAGCTGGAGGCCAGACTGCGGCGACTGGAGCCTCTCGACGGCAACTTCGTCCTGTCTGTGGCCATTCTGTCGCTCGTTGGCCTGTGCGTCGCGTACGCGCTGCTGCGCTTCTTCGGGTGGGACGCGGCGCTCTTCGGCGACGCCGTCGACGAGGGCGCGCTCTTCGACCTGTAGCCGCCCCGCGGCCGCCTCCGCCTTTGTAAATAGCGCCGTTTCATTGAACCTCTCCTGTTGTGCTGCGTCCGAGCCTCGTCCCCGTGTCCTGTGCGAAACGCGGTCGACTCGCCCGGCAGCGGCGGCAGGGCCCGACTCAGGAAGAGCATTTGTCAGTGAGCGTCTGCGACGATGGCCCAGGAACAGGGAGTGTGTCCGTCGCAGGGCGGCGCACCGCGTCGCTGTCACCGTCGCTGCCATCGCCGGCCACGTCGCGATCGAGACTCTGATCGATGAGAGCGATGACCAGCACTTCCCTTCATGCGAATGTCTAGCCACTGGCACTGAGAATCACCCGCCGTGCATGAGTGTTGCATCGCTGACGCTCGACGTCGCCCGTTGCATCGCATTTCGAAGATTCGGTGCCGCATCGAACACAACCTCTGATCTCGCTCGCGTCCTCAGCAGCTTTAGCTTCGAGTCGCTTTGCCATTTTCTATGTTGACTCTCATTCTTTTGGCCCTGTGTGCCTCTCTGGCGGCCTCGTGGCTCCAGCGTCACGCCTGTCTCCACGACGGCCCTCTGCGGCCCGCGTGTTCAACCGTTTTCTCGTCGTCCAAAGGACGAAGGAGCGCGGTCTCTTTCCCGTCCGCCTTTGAGAAAGGAAAGACGGGCTTTTCGTTCGCCGCGTGGAGACGGCTGCTGTTCACGTCGCTGCCGGTGACGCCGCAAGCGCAGGCGCTCGACGAGGACGACGTCTTCTTCGCACACCGCCACCACCAGAACCACTCCAACGCACGGGGGGTTCTGACTTCGACGGACTCAGCCCCTTTGGCCGCCGAGTGGACTGCGCCCCTCGACAGCCGCGGCGACGACGACGCTGCTGCCGCGACGCCCACTCAACTGTCGCCCGTCGTCGAGGACGACGCCAGCGAGGGCCTCGTGGACGCAGATGGCCACGGCGAGGACGTTCCGGACCTGCAGCTCTTGATGAGCGAGCTGGCCAACCCCGCGAGTGGCGTGGAGCTGCTCAGCGACCTTCACCAGCCACCGTCCGACGAGGAGCTGCAGGCGCAGCTGCGGCATCAGCAGCAGCTGGCCAACGACGCTGCGCAGTCGCGACTCTTCCGCGACCACCACGCCGGCCTTTGGACAGGTAAGAATGCCCCCGTACGCCCTTCGTTGGCTGTGGCTGTGACCGTGGCCGTGTGTGCGCAGGCGTCTACGAGGTCTTCGTCCCCACGTTCGTCACGACGACGCTGCGCCATCGGACCGCCGCCGCGGGGCCCGACGACAACGACAACGGCGCCACCGCCGCCACCGCCGCTGTGCAGGTGGTGTCTGAACAGCTGGTACTGCGCAAGTGGCAGAGCGGCGCGGTGCAGAGCATGGTCGTGGCGGGCCTCGCGGAGGACTACCGCCTCGAGGACCACGCGCAGGACATCGCCTGCACCGAGTTCTACACGCCGCTCTACACCGCGAACCCCGCCTCCTTTGACGTGGCCGCCCTTCGTTGTCGCCCGCGCGCCGACGGTGACGCCGCGTTGACGTGCACCGTGGCCGCAGACGACGATGGCGACGCGGCCGCCGCGGTGGGCGACTGCACCGAGGAGACGCAGGCGCGCAACATGCTGGCGCTCACGGGCGTCTCGCCCGCCGACGTGACGGCGGAGCTGTGTCGCACCACGCAGGTCGCCTTCCACCCGTCGTCTCTGCGGCCGGCGCGAGGCAACCAGTGCAACGGCAGTGCGCTGGCGCTGTCGCGCTGTGTCGCTGGCGACGGCGACGAGTCGGTGGCGGTGACCTGCGGCGGCGAGTCGCCTGCTGCGGCCGTCGGCGACGGGACCGCGTCGACCAGCACCGCACCAGCGACCAGCGCTCAGACGCCGCCGAAGGTCTTCGTCGCGGAGCTGGCAGTGCGCGAGGCGGAGCACCGCACGCGCGTGCGGTTCCTCTACGCCCCGGCGCGGGTCGCCGAGGCGGCCGAGGCCGCCGCTGCGACGGTCGCCGTCGCCGCGTCGGTCGATCTGCACCTGGTGGCCTTCGCGATTCTGCGCGAGCTGTCCGTGCCGCAGCTGGGCGAGGACGGCAAGATCCCCTTCGTGTCGCCGCAGGACCTGCCCTTCGCGAAGGACGAGCCGGGCGTGCCCATCGGCGCGCCGCCGGTGGCGTCGGTGGCCGAGGCGTCGCAGTACATCGAGATCGCCCTGCCGGGGCGTCTGTCGCTGCTGTTCCCGCGCGGCCTGCGCGAGGGCGACTCGGCGGCGCTGACGATGCAATGGACCGGCGGTTTGAGGCGTCCCGGCGGCGCTGGCGCTGCCTCCGAGCCCAGCCAGCCACGCGACGCCGACGGCGTCGAGCCGGTCGTCTTCCCCGTCGACGACCGCGGCGCCACGGCGGACGACGAGCAATCGACCGCCGCCGCTGCGGTGCAGCGCACGCGGTACCAAGTAGACCGGCTCTTCTCGACCCTGCGCGACGGCGCCATCGACGCGCTGGCGCTGACCGAGACGCCTCTGGCGGAGGCCGCGGCGCCAGAGGCCCACCGCGAGGCCGACTCCGCCCTTCCACCTGTATAAAGCCTGTACATACGCTTGCGCTTGTAATCCAAATACACCGTTGCTTTTAGAGCGACGGCGACACGACGGCGAGCGAAGGCAGCACCGACGCCGACGGTGCCGCTGCGCCGCGGAGGAAGTAGAGCGAGGTCACTTAAGACAGGGGGTTACAGCGGAGGAGGTGAACACTTTGGGGGAGGAGGGCGGCGACTACGTGGCGGCGGAAGAACTTAAAGGTTCTTGACGGCGAACACGCGGGCAGGGTAGGCCTTCAACTGTCTCAACTTGCGAGCAGTCTTCTTGTTGGTCTGCTCGGAAGTGAGTCTTCGTCTGATGGCGCGGGTCTTCTTCTCGCGAAGATCGACAGGCATGTGCTTTTGGCCAGCGAACTTCTCTCTCAACTTCGACTTGGCGGTTTGGTTAGCAACAGTCAACACGCGGGCGATGTTCTTGCGGACATCGTAGATCTTGGCCAACTTGGCAGGGGCGCCGTTGGTGACCTGAGCGACGCGCAAGCCGGCCAACTCAGTCTTCAACTCGTTCAATTGCTCAAGCAACTCAGACTTGGTCTTGTTGCGCAACTCGTGGGCTCTAACCTTGGCTGTAGGAGAAAAGACACGAAAACTCCGATTAGTGACGTGAAAGCGATGAGGAAAGGGATTCGCACAATACTGCGCTGCAAACGGGGAGCGCATGGCTCAGCAATTCAATAGCAATCGGAGGGAATCACAACATGAGCGTGCGGCTGCAAAGGGAAAGAAGAGAGGGGTCTCTCCAGGCTCACTTGCAATTCACAACATTTGTGTTTTTTTCCGAACTATTGGAACGACTGATCCATTTCTCCGCCCCATTCACAGCTGCAGCAGGGCGACGGCAATGAAAAGAACACTTACACATTGTAGTGGATACTGTAATAAGATAACCTCGTTATGGGTATGAAAACCAAAGGCGAAAAGCCATCGAAAGCTGTCACAAACAATACGAGGCCAGAGACGCTGGCAGACGAAAGACCAAGTCGCACAGCACATCGCGGCGGCACCGACCGACACTGTGTCACCCACTAACCTTCAGTGTGTCACCCACTGAGAAGTCACTTCCTCCGCTGGACCACTCACCACAAAACCACTCACTACCACAAAGTCGATTTTCTGGCGAGCCGGCCAAAATGGCTAAAAATCCGACGCAGTCGGAGGTTTGACAGTATCGACTTTTTCTTCCCAAAGCATCAAGGCACATGAGGGATTCTGGGATCAGTGAGAGTCGTCGCGGAACTTCCAAAAAGCGCTCGAATGTAAGTAGAGGTATTGATCTGACTTAATCGCCTTACACAACTCTCCAAGGGTCACAAAAACACCCCGAAAGGCATCTATCGACTTGACGCAGCTCCAGTTGGCTTGTGTGGTCGATTTTCACGTGTCTTCCAGCTGACTATTCCAGCTTTTCTACTGCCCTCGATTCAGTTCGTATTTCGTTCAAGATGATGCGCTTGAAGAAACCCGCTGCAGCTGCACCGGCTGCAGCCGCTGCTACAACTTCTGGAGACGGTTCTGCGCCCCCGGCTGATTCCGCAACGGCCCCAGCATCTTCTTCTGATGCCCCATCGGCTGAAGATGCCAGTGCAACTGCTGCTACCCCCAGTGCCGGTGGCTCTATCAGTCTATTGGGCGTTGGAGGAGCTGCCATTAAGTCTGGAGAAGAGCGTCGCGGCGGTAGAAAGCGTACCCCTGGAGAGATTCGAATTCAAAAAGGTCAGTTGGTTTGCCATTGTCTGCATCGAATACCGTGAGTTAACATTCCACCTGTTCTGTCTGTGTTGTTTAGATATCGCTGAACTTGATGCAGGAAATGCCGCAAAAGTTGACTTTCCCAATCCAAACGATCTTACAAACTTCGCAGTGACTGTCCGTCCCGACACAGGCTACTGGGCAGGAGCTCGGTATATCTTCAACTTTCATATCCACCCAGAGTACCCCCACAAGCCTCCCAAAGTCTTGTGTCAAACGAAAATCTACCACCCCAACATCGATTTGGAAGGCAATGTTTGCTTGAACATTTTGAAGGAGGATTGGAAGCCTGTGTTGGACATCAATGCCGTCATCTACGGCCTCGTATACCTCTTCTATGAGCCAAACCCCGACGATCCTTTGAATCGTGAGGCTGCTGAGTTGTTCCGCAACGACCGCAACCAGTTCCAGCGGATTGTGCGCCGCACTTTGGAAGGTTATGGTCACGCTGGCGTTTCCTTCGAGAGATTTGTGTAAATCTTGTAAATTATCTACGTTGCTTGTTCTCCGTTCGATTTCTCATCTTAGGCGAGTCGTACACGGTGGGGTATTGCAGACGGTAGGACTACCACGTCCCTCGACCGGCGAACACGCTGAGCACATAACAACACGAGACTTCGAGGCAGGCGGTGAGAGCGGACATGCCGAGTCAGCAGGCTATTGGTAGGTCACGAAAACCGAGGTCAGAGAAAAATAGAAGGATCGTAGTCTAGTTATAATGTAACATGATAATAGACCACTCTAGATAGCACCATGAGGGCATCGTAGGGTTCGGGAGCAATAATACTTTGTCTACTAAATAAAATAGCACAGGACTATTATGTCACACTGGCGACGAATGTTCACCAATGCTTTGGTGAATGTGAACGGGCGCTCACATCCACACCTGTGTACAAGGCTCGCAGCAAGTGAAGGTCAAGCTGGAAACCATTTACTTCTTGCCAACGGTGGTGTAGGTAGGATCGTTGGAGATGTTGCAAGTGTTCTGGCCGTAGGCGAGGCGGATGTAGCCGTTCTCACCCCAGCTGGATCCCCACGAGTTACGAACCTTCCAGTAACCACCGGTGGAAGCATCAACACCAACAGCTTGGACGCAGTGATCGACGTCTTGGCCGCAAGTGGTCATGATACCACCAGTGTAAGAGTTCCAGCTGGACGCATCCAAGCAGACAGAAAGAGGACCAGTGGACTGCACGTAGGCAGCCATGTTGGACTCGCCGCTGAGGGAGGTGAATCCGCTGACGGTGATGACAGACTGGGAAAGATCAACGGCGCAAGTGCCGGTCTTGCCGTAGTAGGACGTGTAAGGATAGTCCGACTCCTGGACAATACCACCGGCAGACTTGACGTAGGCGTACGCGACCTCGGTCCAGCCACCGTTGCAGCCGTAAGCCTTAGTGGCACACTGGGTGATTTGCTCAGGGGAGAGGATGTAAGAGGTACCCAATGTGCGCATGGAATCGGACTCGATTTGCTCGGTAGCAGAGAAAGCCCAGCACGAACCGCAGTAGCCCTGGTTCTTGACCGGAGTGGTGTAGACACCGGACCAGTCAACCAAACCCATGGTGGCATCAGGGGTACGAACAGAGGAGTCAACCTTGCGATCAGTAGAGCGCATTCTGATGTCGGAGGTCAACAACTGGGACTCGAACTCGGCCTGGCTCAAGTGGGAGAACTTGGTGATACCGTGAACGGCGCTTCCACCTGACTTTCTCTCGGCCTCGTTTCTGTTGTCAGCCATTCTCAGGTTCTCCAAGAAGTGACCGAAACGGTGAGACTCCTCCTCCATAGTGGAGAACTCCTGACGGAACTCACGCTTGAAGCTCTCCCACATGTACTTCTGTTGGACAGGGTCCTCAGGGAAAAGCTTGGCGTTGGCAGCAGCCAAGACTGCAAGGGCAACAACAGTCTGGTAGATCATTCTTAGCTAAGGAGTGGCGTCGAGATGGAAATCGAATCGATTCTGATTCCCGGGCTTCTCGTGACAGAGAGAGAAAGGCGCCAAAGATCGTGACTTTCGAATGTCGCCGAAGGCTTGGGACGGGGGAGGCCAATCACTGGCGACTCGACGCGATTTTCGTCCGTGCGTCATGTGCGAACGGCCGTACGATCTTCAACCGGCACATCGCTGGGGCGGTGGTTCTCCCATCGTCGCGTCCTCTGAGCGGGGCAAGTTTTTGCAATGCATAATACATTCTTCTTCGGGTTAGTGGAATTCGCAACAAGTGCTTTTGTCTGAGGAGAAGAGATTGGGGCGACTAAAGTGTGCTTGGACAAAGGATTCGCTGGATTGGAAAGCTAATGCTTATTTTGAAGAGTTGGTTGCCTTCGCCTTGTTGGAAACGAAGCAGAAGGTGGAAAACTGTCGACGCTGTACCTCTTTTTCAAGGGCCTTCCCTTCGCAGTGCAATTTTTCGATGGATTCGAAGAGATGCCCATGCCCTTGCTCCTCCCGAACAAACCGTCCCCGCCGCAAAATTCAATTCGACCACAGGGGTCGCTTTCTTCTAACACTCACAATTGGTCTTCTCTTTCCAATCTCACAAATGACTTTCGTGCATTTGCTGTGGTAGACAACGCATTCCATCTATTGTTCGTCGTCCTGGTTTGTTCGACTTCGGAGTGATCTCCCCGCTGGCATAAGATGACGACGGCGGCGGTCCCTCCTTCCTCACACTCTCTCACAACCAAACAACACACCGCACAGCAATGTCTCTCAAGTCCCTTCTTTACAATTTATTTGCTCTTCAATGCCCTTCCCCTGAATAGAACAACATCTTGTCTGGGTTGTCTCTTGTCACGGTGTTTGTCTTCACACTAGAACAGAGCTACGAGAAGCAACATAGGTTCGGCGTTGTCCGCGAATGTTCTGACTGTCATCATCCTCATGGACTTCATCCTGACTCTCAGGCGCAATACCAAGCAGGTAAGAATGGTGTTTGATGTACTGCGAAAGAAACGGAAGAATTTAACAACTGAGCACTTGGATGCCGATTGCATTCGCCAGAACTTTATGCTTGCAAGCCAACGGACGCACCTGGTAGAAAGGAGCAGAGGAGCAGTGCTGTACACATACTGTACCTAGCGCACACTCTCCGGTGCTCACCGTGATTTCATTCATCACCATCAGACGGCGGCCAAAGATGGGTAAAAGATGAAACGCTTTGGAGGTCGGCGGCGTTTGTCTGAACCGCAACCGTAACCGGTAACATAACCTGCCCCGGTCACCGGTAACACCCCACGATTATTCCACCAACAGGAAGACAATCGACAGCTTTTCCCAGTGTGGCATTTCCAGATATACATATTTAATCAGGGAGGAAATGGCAGACAGTGAAGGCCCTGCTCCTGCCGCAATGGCCCGGACGCAGTCCACTCGGGATGCTTTGGCGAGTGCCGGCACAAAATCGAAGGTCCACCGATCAGCGTCGATGTCGGCTATGCCAAAGACAGGATCATCATCCGCGGCTGCTTCTGCTGCAAGTTCAGCGAACCATATTCGAGTTGCAGTGCGTTGTCGGCCCCTCAACGCCGATGAAAAGGCCAAAAGCACGCTCACTGCGATTTCATCTGATATCGAAAACAACACAATCATGGTCAACTACCAAAGCGTAGGGAAGAAAGTGAACAAATCGGTTCAATTCGACAAGGTGTTTGGCGTCTATTCCCGCCAGCAGGAGGTCTACGACGCGATGGTGCGCCCCGTAGTGGACGAAATGCTCTCCGGCTACAACTGCACCATCTTCGCATGTAAGTCACCGACACTTGGGCTATCCGACGGCCTTATCTGAAGTGTCTATGGGTGGGCTATAGATGGTCCAACCGGAACTGGCAAGACGCACACCATGGAGGGCGACATTCGCAACGAAGACACGTGGGGCATGATTCCCCGCGCGGCGCGGACCATCTTCGAGACGCTGTCGGACGCTCGCTTCGACTTCAACCTGAAGGTGTCGTATTTGGAGCTATGTACGTGAGCTCGACGCCGTTGGTTGTGCTGCCGTGTGTCACTGACTGGTCGCGTGCTGACGTAGACAACGAGGAGCTGCGCGACCTGCTGAACACGTCGGTGGAGAAGCCCAAGCTGCGTCTTCAGGAGGACGTGAATCACACCGTCGTGTGCAAGGGCCTGGAGGAGCATTCGGTCAACACGGTGGAGGTGTGCATGGATCTGCTGCGACGCGGCTCTCGCGAGCGCCAGACGGCCGCGACCTTCTCGAACCACAACTCGTCGCGGTCGCACTCGATCTTCACGTTCAAACTGCTCGTGCGCGAGACCGTTGCCGTAGGCGAGGAGGTGATCAAGACGGGTCAGCTGAACCTCGTCGACTTGGCCGGCTCCGAGTGCATCGGCATCTCCGGCTCGCGCGGAGACATGGCGGTGGAGGCGGGCAACATCAACAAGTCGCTGCTGACGCTCGGCCGCGTCATCTCCGCGCTCGTCGACGTCCAGCCACACATCCCCTACCGCGACTCGAAGCTCACGCGCCTGCTGCAGGACTCGCTGGGCGGGCGCGCGAAGACGTCGATCATCGCGACGGTGTCGCCGTCGGTCGTGTCGCTGGAGGAGTCGCTGTCGACGCTCGACTACGCCGCTCGCGCTCGCTTCGTGAAGAACCAGCCGACGATCAACTCGACGTCGCAGGCGAAGCACGTGATGAAGGACCTGCACTACGAGCTGGAGTCGATGCGGTCGCAGCTGCAGATCGCGCGCGACAAGAACGGCGTGTACATGGACCCGCGCGAGTACGAGGACCTCATGAACAAGCTCGCGGCGCAGACCCTCGCGCTGCAGGAGGCCGAGACGACCATCGCTGTGCGCGACCAGGAGATGAAGGTGCTGCAAGACCGGCAGCAGGACTTCCTCGACCAAATCGCCGCGCTCACGAAGCAGAACGAGGCGCTGACGCTGCAGGTGCGGCGCCTCGTCGAGGAGAACGCCGCGCTCGGCCAGCGCCTGGGCGCCATGTACGTGCACACGCAGACGCAGCGCCAAATCGTCGTCGAACAGGCGCAGACCGAGACGCGGCTGCGCGCGCAGGCCGAGGCGCTGCAGACGGCGCTGCAGGCGCGCGAGTTGGACGTCGAGCGGCTCTTGGCGCGCGTGCAGGCGCTGGAGGCGCAGGAGGCGGCGCGGCAGCAGCAGGGCCAGGCGCTGGCGACGCACGTGTCGCAGGGCCAGGACGAGCTGCAGCGGCAGATCGCGCAGCTGCAGGAGACGAGCTCGACGCACCAGAGCCACGTGCAGGACCTGCTGCAGCACCTGCAGCGGCAGTCCGCCGCCTGGCAGGAGCAGGCCGCCGCCGCGTTCCAGACGCTGCTCGTCGACAAGCTGCAGACGCAGCTGCTGCAGGGCGACTTCGGCGCGTTGGACGCGCAGCTGCGACAGACGATGCCCGCCGCGCTGGCGACGTACGCGGCGGACGTGACGCGGACGGTCGACGAGCTGGCGCAGCAGTGGCAGGGCTGGCTGGGCGCCGGCGTCGCGCAGGTCGCCGCGCTGCAGTCGCAGCTCGAGAGCCAAGCCGGCCACCTCGCCGCGACGCAGAGCTTCGTGCAGACGCAGTCGCAGGAGCTGCAG
Organism: Poteriospumella lacustris; assembly: GCA_008000375.1. NCBI lineage: Eukaryota > Chrysophyceae > Chromulinales > Dinobryaceae > Poteriospumella > Poteriospumella lacustris. The sequence continues at coordinate 15,509 of SMOI01000272.1, forward strand.
ACGCTCGTCGCGACGTGGAGACAGGCGCAGCAGTCGCGCGCGCAGGAGGCGACGCAGGCCGCCGGCCGCTACGTCAGCGAAATGGACGCGCACGTGACCACGTCGCGGGCCGCCGTCGCCGCGCAGACGCAGGCGGCCCAAGCGCAGTTCGCGCAGCAGCTGTCGCAGCTCCAGTCGCAAGTGGCGGCGATGTTCGGCGAGATCGCGCAGCAGTACAGCGGCCTCTGCACCGCCGTCGTGCAGACCACCGACGCGCAGCACGGCGCGTCGCAGCAGCTCGCGACGACGCACGCCGACACGTGGCGTGCGCTCGTTGCGCAAGAGCACCACGCGCAGGTCGTGGCGAGCCTCGAGACGCTGGACGCCTGGCGCGCAGACCACACGACGCAGGTGCTCGACGCCGCGCGGCTCGGCGGCGCCGTCGCGGTCCGCGACGCGCTCGCGCAGCGCGACCTGCCGGCCCTCGCGACGCACCTCGCGACCCAGCGCGACACCGTTGTGCCGCAGCAGCAGGCGGCGGTCCAGTCGGGCGTGTCTGCCTGGTCGCAGGGCGCGACGCAGGCGCTGCAGACGGCGACGGCGCAGCTCGCGACGGCGACGACGCACGCCACCGAGCTGCAGTCGGAGCTGACGCTGCAGCGCGACACGCAGCAGGAGGCGCTGGGGGCGCTGCTCCGCACGCACCAGGACGGCGTCGACAAGGAGGTGTTCTCGACGCAGGAGCAGTTCCTGGCGCTGTCAGAGGCGCAGACGGGCGTCGTGGCCGCCGCGCGGCAGCACGTCGACGCCTTCGCGACGCAGCTGCGCACTGACCTCGCGCCCCACCGCGGCGACACGCCGCTGCACTTCGCAGCGTCCGAAGACGTCGTGTTCACGGCGACGCGGCCGATGGACGAGATCGTCGAGGCCGTCGTGGCCGACTTCGTCGAGCACGACCAGAGCGACGCCTCGTGGCGCGCCGTGCTCACGCGCGACGACGTGGCGCCGCGCGACTTGCAGGCGCTGCCCGCCATCGTCGCGCGGCTCACCAAGACCGCGCTGGCCAACTCCAGCGACCCGCAGTAGCCTGGCTGCGGCGCGAATCCTGTTTAGCGTCTGTTTAGGTGCCAGTCGACACGTGTAGAGCGCCGCCCGCGAGGCGCGGCGGTGTGAATCGTCCGTTTCGTTAATTGTGCGTGTGCGTGTCGGCCGCGGTATGTACAGAGGGCGGTCTAGCTACAGCGTGTGGCGGTACAGAAGGAAAGGAGGCACCGGCGGCAGCGCGGGGCGAGCGGCGAGCGGCAGGGGGGTCCGTCGCGTCAGTCGCGGTGGGGCGGCGGTGTCAATCGCGCGCCACCTTCTTCGCGTCGCGCTTCTTCGACCCGCCGCGCAGGCGCTGGAAGGTCGTGCGCACGATGATCGTGCCCCAGTACCACTGCAGCAGGCCGATGGGCACCATAGGTAGCCGCGCCCAGCCGAGCTGGTCGGCGTCGGGCACGAGCTGAATGGCGAAGAAGACGATGGGCAGGTGCAGCGCGCGCACCATGAGGAAGGCGAAGGCGAAGAGCAGCTCCAGCGCCGTCACGAACCAGTGGCTCTTCCAGCCGGCCAAGCGAAGCAGCCACGCCACGTTGAAGAAGATGTTCGTTGTGTCTGCGAGGAGCAGGTGCGGGATGTAGCGGCAGAAGTGCCCCGGCGCCCACAGCGACGAGAGCACGATCCACAGCGTCAGCACGTGGTGGACGATGTATTCGTAGTTCTTCAGCCACATTTGGGGGATGGCGAAGCAGATCGTGTCGCCGATGAAGTAGCCGATGCAGAACGCCGAGATCGTCGCCTCCAGCGGCGCGTACTGCACCGCCGCCAGCTGTGCCTCCGTGCGGAAGAAGTCCTGAACGACGTGCAGCCAGGCGCGAGGCACCATTGCAAAGTGATGGACGAGACACGCCAGATAGGCGGGGTACTCTCGGCGCTTGCGCTCATCCAAGGACGCGTGCCACTTGGGGTACAAATACGCTGTGACGCGGGGGATCGCCAGGTGCAAAACGGTGAAGAAGAGCGACCACATGAGGATTTTCGCCTCGAAGTGCGGCAAGACGTCAATGCCGCGCAGTTCGTCGTGAGGCGGCACGAGTCGGAACACATATTTAACATATTCACTGGGGAAATTGAGTAGTTGAGTAACGGAGGTTGCCATTGTTGCGTCGCGGTCTATGGAAGGCGCTCGCGTCGATCTAGGTCTATGATAGCCTCAAACAAGAAGCCCAAGAAGCAATAGCAAAGTGCAACTGGTCGTCTGAGGACATCGAAGTCCAAGTGCCTCGCGGCAGGTCGCAGGAAGGGAAAACGTCATCGCCGTCGTCGCCTCCGCCGCCTTCTCAACTGTCCACGCTCCCACACCCCCAAACACCCAGACAACTCTGGGTCAGACAGAGAGTCCGTTGGGGTTTACCCGTTGCGACATAATAGGAGCCGGGTATCCGACAAAATCTCCGTCAGCTGCCTGTTGCCTGTTGCTGTGCCGGATGATGTCCGTGCAAAGATCATAACTGTAAACGACTTGCAGAACGGCGAAGTCGAAGCTTTGGTCTGTGGATAGGTTTGATTGATCCACCAATGATGGCCCTTCTTTGGTGCATGTTGATTCTCGTGTGGATGGAATTGGGATGGACGGCACCCCAGCTTCCAACCTCGAATGCCTCCCAACCAACTCCGCTCTCTGCCTGCCTTGATACCGTACTGTCTCTCACACAGTCTTGTGAGAATGACAATAAGGCCTACGCAACATTGATGGGTCATACGTCTGGATTTGGGTCTGAGTTTTTGGCCTATTTGATGAATTCGCTGTTTACGGCGATGATCAACAATCGGCGCTTGGTTTTCTTGCGATCGAAGCGCCCGTGGGAATACGACTGCGCCAACAAGGCCGCATGGGGCTGCTATTTCACGATGGGTGCCTGCGAGGACAACCTCGTCGACCCCGCTGGCATCGATCTGTCCAAGTTCATGGAATACCATCGCTTTCCCCGCGACTCCGGCTCCGAGTTCATCGCCCGTGAGTCACTCATCAACTTCCAGGACCAAGATGCCCCGCATCATTTAGAAAAAGCACAAAACCTCATTAAAGAAGCTTATGCGGAGAAAATTCCGGAGATTGCGTCCGTCTGCGATATGAGCGCCGCTCAGTTCAAGAACAACAAGAACGGCGACAAGTTCTCGGTGACGACTCTGGCGGGTTTGCTGGCCAACAAACTGTACCAAGTGACGGATGAGATGCAGGGCTACGTCGATCATGCGAACCAGTTGTACTACACTCTCTTCTCGCGGCGAAAAGTGCCGCTGTCCCCGCTGCGCGACTCGGTGAAGCCCCAGAAGATGGCCACCTTCGCGCACCACGCCCTCGGCCACAGCCGCGGTGTGCCCACCAAGCATATCACGCGCCCACCGCTGTACCACTACGCCGCCATTCAGTTGCGGCTCACCGACAAGAAGTACGAGACGCCGGACTCCGTCTGGCCGCTCATCTCGAACATGCAAATCGTCGCCAGAAACGTCCTGCTCATGCTCCGCGACTACCAGCAGTACTACCCGCAGCACCCGCCGCTCACGAACATCTTCATCGGTAAGCGACGACTGCTCCTTCTTCGTTTCATTTGCTCGTGGTCTGATGTGCGTGTCCTTCAGCGACCGACAACTGCACCGCCGCGGGAGAGCTGGCGCACTTCATCCGCCACACGCCGGTGTCGTCCCTGCCAGCCTATCGTCGGGTGATTCCTGGTTTCCCTGTGCCTCCGCCGGCCACGGCTCCTCCTCCCGGCTCGTCAGACACGTCGCCTGACCGGTTTTTCTTCCTGGGGGCGTGCTTTCAGGCGGATGGCGCGACGATGGTCGCTGAGAAGCGCAACTGGAACCCGCGCGACGAGCACGGCGGCAACTACGTCAGTCCCCCGCCAAACGTCACCAAGTACCTGTCCTCTCATGGCAAGACAGCTGCCGTTCGCAATGGGACCAAGCCTGGCGCAGTGTCCATGGCGGCTGAAGACCACCGACCCAGTGCGAACACGCAGCGCGTCATGGCGGACATCGACATGCTCCGTCACGGCGCCGTCTTCATGGGCTCCTTCTACTCCAACCTCGTGCGCCTCGTCCACTACCTGCGAGCCCCGACCCAGCACCAGTTCTCGTATCACCTGCTCATTGACGACAAGGACTTCGAGGACCGCGAGCGGATGAAGAACCACTTCTAACGCCGGCGCGCCTGTTGTACATATCCATTAACGATCGAACATTGCTTGTTGAGCTAGTCACAGTCTGATTCAAGAGTTACTGATGTTATCTTATCATGAGCACATTCGTTATAGTCTACATTCTTCTTGGTTCATTCTCATTGGTCATCGACGATGTGGCAGTGTCGGAACTCGAGTAATGCGCAGCGCGATCTACAACACAGAAACGACGACATAAGTACAGCGTTCACAACAGATTGGAGGTGTAAAGAGAGGATAAATGGGATATGAGTCGCTGTAAAAGTACTCAGTTGCAAGAGATAAAACTCAACCAAGCGTGGAGGCGATCCGACGGTTTGTCTGTCCGCTGCCACTTCCGAAGAAGTGACGATTTGACTTTAGCGTGACATTTTTTCAGCCAATCCCATCCGAATACTGCCTCTCCATAAAGAAGAGGAGATTCTTGAGACTGAATGGAATTTATTGCACGCAAAACAAAACAATGCAAAAAGGGTACAAGAAAGGGACTACGTTCGTTCGTGCTTCTCAGAGATTTTGATTTTCAGTTTGATTGATTAGCGCGCAGTGTCGTGAAACAACCTCGCAATCGGAGTTTACTGTCCATCATCGACACACTCATAGCCCAGTCCAACCCCCCAAAAAGCAAAACAAAGAAAGAGTCAAAAGATTGTGACTTACCATGCACAAACCACATCAACGCCACTGCGAAAGTCTTGCGATCATTGCAGCATCGCTACTTGCTCAGATAAGGAGCAACATTCGCATCCTCCTCACCCCACAGGAGGCTCAATAGATTGTGATAGCTGCATGATGATATCCAGTTCGAAAAGAGAGTCGATCTCTCTGCGCAAGGTCGCAGGTCGTGTGTGGCTGCCACCGTCGGCCGCCGGTGTCGTTTGTGTGTCGCCTCCCAAACGCCCACACCTGGTTGGGTAAATGGGAAGTCTGTGTGTTTGTGTGTTTGTGTGTTTGGGAGGCCTCGCTTCTCGCTTCGTCGCTGTCGCGGAGGCTTTTGCTTTTCGTTCTTTTGTTCACCTTTCGTTGGGAAAAGAGTGAACATAGAGACGTCCGACACAACAAGATTGGGGAAAGAATCGTGCGATTTATGTATCTTTAGAAGAATAGCAAAGTGAGTCGGTGGCTGACGCATTTGGGCTTACCATGTTGACGTTAGTTTTCTTAGCCGCCATTCGGTTCATGAACACGAAGTTTGGCCGATACTCGTCGGCGACTAGTCTCGCAGTGATGAGCGCCTGGCTTTATGCTATTGATGGGAGTCAAGGAAACAACAAGCGTCTTTTCACCCAAAGACTCTACGCGTTGAATCAAGCCGCCGAACACTCGGCGTTCAGTAAAGTTAACGAGACACGGCTCGTCGCGAACCTGCCGACGGGCCTGCTCAACTTGCGAAACACCTGCTACATGAATTCTATCCTTCAGAGCTTGTTTTGCGTCAAGGGCTACAGTGACTCAGTGCGCAACGGCACTTGGAACTTCAAAGCCGACTCGGTGGGTTGGGAGCTCAAGAAGCTCTTCGAGTCGATGCACACCGCCTCCACACAGGAGATGAAGATGGCCATATCGCCCCGCCAGTTGGCCATTAAGTTGCAGATCGACATTTCTCAGCAGGAGGATGCAGAGGAGCTGATGCTCAAGATTCTCAACGAGGTCGACGACAGCTGCGTCCCCGCCGCCAAGGGCAAGAAGAAGTCGGCCTCGTCGCAGGCCCTGCAAAAGATCAAACCCTCCGCGGCCTTTGAGATGGAACTCGAGCAAACGATTCGATGTCTCAAGTTCGACCACGCGTCGTCGACGAAGACGCTGACCAACTTCGACTTGTCCGTCGACATCAAAGGGCACCCCGACGTCTACAAGGCCATCGAAGCGCACTTCGTGCCGGAACAGTTGGTCGGAGACAATCGTTATCGCTGCGCGCAGCACGGTTTGCAAGACGCCGAGAAGTCTTACACCATTTCGAAGTTCCCGCGAGTGCTGGCGGTGCATCTGAAGCGATTCTCGTTCGATCCGGCGACATATTCGATGAAGAAGGTACGCTCTCCTCTACACTGACAACGCCGTCGCAGCACGTTGTTGACCATAGAGGCGACTGTTGTAGATCATCGACCCCATGGACATTCCTGTGGAGCTCAATCTCCGCGCGTTCGCCACACAGACGCCGGTCGACAAGACGGCGGGCATTTACTCGCTGTCGGCGATCGTCGTGCACGAGGGCAGCTTGGACGTGGGACACTACTACGCGTTCGCGAAGATCCCGCTATCTGTGTACGAGAAAGGCGCTGCGAGGGCTGCGGGGGTGTACAGCAGTGACCGCTACGTGTGGGTGAAGCTCAACGACCAGAGCGTCTCGATGGTCACCGAGGAAGAAGTCCTCCAAGTCGCGCGAGGTCTGCGGCGCGCGCGGACAACCAACACAGTCTTCCAGCGCCTGATGGACAACGACACGTCCACCAACGCGTATCTGTTGTTCTATTCCCAACTGGATTAGAGCCGTTTCGTCGTGCGTCTCCGCTATGGCAGAGCACGAGCGTGCCACCGGCATCGCCTTCAAATCAATCAATCACTTAAGCCCATAGGGAGCGTGGTCGTGGGTGTGGACGTTCGTCTGTCGCGGCGATCGAGGTGATTCTCGAGTTGAGCGCATCTCGCCGCGTTCGCGTGCGCTGTTGCCGCTGTCGCTGCCCTTGTTCATAAATTGTAAATAGTCTGTTCCACCTAATCGCGTCCTGTCTGTCTTCCAAAACCCTTTTCTGGTGTCTCTGGCGTCTCTCCAGCGGGAGGCATCGAAGCGTTCGCTGCCCTCGGTTCTCGGTACCGCGCCCCCAACGCCGAGCGAGAAACCGTTTCAAGTTTTGTGATTCGTCCCGCCGCTGCAGCCGCCGAGGCGAAGAAGCCGCTTCGGCATCATATCGCACCGAATGACAACGAAGATGGAAACAATTCGGTGAACACATCGAACTCTGGTGCGCTTAACCTCATCCAGAACTCTCTGTTCGTCATCCAAAATGAAAATTCGTGCAGTGACGCTGGGGTTGGACCTCTCCGCGGACATTTTGCTGCAAGATCCGTCGTTACAGTTCATCGACCTGCGGCTGAAGTATGCGCGCAAGACGCTAAACGATGTACAAAGAGCTCTCGAGAGTAAAGGATACACTGTACAGACGAGTAGAGTCGCCTTCAATTCCTTCGCAGAGTGGCTGCTGCCTCTGGTGCCTGTCCTGGCGCTCGCCTCCAGCGACGACGAGTCGCGCCGCCTGTCTCATGAGGCGGTCTTCGAAGATTTGGCGAAGAAGATCGACCAAATGCTCATTGACAACGACATTCACTTCTGCAGCTTCGGAAGCGTCTCGCGTTCGGAGCACTTTTCGTTTGTCTCGCTGCTCATTCGCAGCACGACGCGAGTGTCGGCGACGATCGCGTTGGATCCGCCTGCCCCGGGCATGGCTGCCCACACGCTGGTCGCCCCCGACCACGACCTGTGCGTGAAGGCCGCCGAGGAGTGCATCAAGATATCGGGCGTTCGACTCGACGAGGCGCAGGAGCGCCACGACAACTTTCGCTTTTGCGTCTCGTTCCAGGCGCCGAAGAATTCGCCGTTTTTCCCCGTCGCCTGCCACGCCTCTGGTCGCCCAGCTACCCTCAGCATTGGCTTAGAGAATGGTGACCTCATCTTCCTGGCGTGCTTCGCGGCGGAGAGCCTCACCGAAGCGAGAGACAATCTGCTGGAGACGCTGGTGCAGGCCGTGTCGCCGATCCAGAGCCTCCTGCGGGACTTCTGCCAAGAACACGGCCTCGTGTACGGCGGAGTGGATGCGTCGATCAATCCGGGCCTGGCGCCCCAAGATAGTGTGGTGCAGGGGCTGGAGCACGCGCTGCAGTTCATTTTCGCGTCCGCTGAGGAGAAGGAGCAGCTGAAGCTCGCCATCAACTGGCCGCCGTCGTCTGCGTCCAGCGTCCGCGACGCTCCGAAAGGAGCTCCCAACGCCACCAACACGCAGTCTCCGACGAGCAACCGCTTCTTCGGGTCGATGGGGACTCTGTCGGCCGTGTCGTGCCTCACGTCGGCGCTGAAGATGCTCGGCGAGCAGCCCGTGCGAGGTTCTGATTGCGCAGGTACCTGCGTCTCACTGCGCTGCAATGGTCAATGGGGATGATAACCGTGTCTTCGTGTGTACAGAGCGCATCTTGACCTGCGGCTACAACGGCCTCATGCTGCCGGTCATGGAGGACCTCACTCTCGCCGCGCGGGCCGCGGCCGTGTCGGCGATTCCGCCACCCGAGTCAGCCCCCGCTGTCGGTACGTTCTCCGCTGCCTCTTCCTGTGAACATCGATGGTTTAAACGTGGCCTCTGTGCCTGTAGCTCCCACGGGCGTGTCGCTGCGAGATTTGCTGGTGTTTTCCTGCGTCTGCGGCGTGGGCCTCGATACGGTGCCCATTCCCGGCTCTGTGACGGCGGAGGGCCTCGCAGCGGTGTACTCGGAGGTCGGCACACTGAGCTACCGTCTGAGCAAGCCGCTGACGTGCCGCGTGCTGCCCATGAAGGGTCTGTCGGCCGGCCAGTTCACGACGGTGCCGGAGAACCCGTTCCTCGTCAACACCCGCGTCTTCTCCATCGAGTGAGCCGCCAGCCACCGCTCGCCTTTGTAAATAGTAACGCTTCTCCCCGTATGGCGTATGGCATGTGGTGTGTGGTGCACGTGGAGTGAACAATGAGTCGTATTTACAAAACAGAGGCGCGACTGCCCCGCGCGCCGCTCATCTCCCTTTGGTGCGCTTCATCTTGCGCCCCAGCGCCTTCTCATACAGCATCTTCGACTCCACCTTCTTTCGCAGGCTGCGCGCCTTGCCCTTCATCTCCTTGGCCTTGTTCTTCTTCTTGGTGCCCAGCGTGGCCTTCACCTTCTTCATCGCGCGCTCGAACCGCGACGGCTGGTGCTGCTGTCGGCCTTGCTGCGAGGCGCGACTGCGATAACTCTGAATGCTTCCCGCGTCGTCGTTATCACTGTCTCCGCCTTCGCCGCTCTTGGGGCCGAAAATCTCCTCGTCGGTGCGGAACTGGCCGGCGACGGGGTTGGCATCGACGACGACGGACACCTCGCCGCCGAACATGTTCATCGTCGCCTCGTCGTCGAAGACGTTCTGCTGCTCGTCCTCCTCCTCGCTGCCCTCTTCGTCGCTGCCCTCTTCGTCGCTGCCCTCTTCGTCGCCGTCCTCTTCCCCTGAGGCGCCCTTGCTCAGTTTGGCTTCGTCTGCGTCTTCGCCGAACTTTTTACTGCGGCGCTGCTGCTTCTTCGTTCGCAGAGCGAGGCCCTTCTCGTCCTCTTTGTGCAAGTTGGTCAACGTCAGGACCTTGGCCTTCTTGGCCTCCTTCCGTGTCTTTTCGTCTTTCAAGCGCTACAAGTGCCGTACACAATGAACAGCAGCCGGGACGGCAGTGGTCGCTGCGTGTCGTACCTGCATTGTGAGACCGAACTTTCGACGATCTTGCTTTCGGTTGCAAAACCCACCAAGCCACGCCTGTCTAGCGGTCTCGTCGAATTTAACTTCGCCTCGCCGGCCGCCGGCGTCACCTTGCTTCAGCGTCGCCTGCACCAACTTCTTCAGGCGACGCGATTTGCGTTCTCGCCGCTGACGACTCTTTTCGCTGTTTCTTCCCTCCAATCCGTGATCAATGGCCATATTCCTTGCTTTGGGGTGGTCGAATATTGCATGTGAAGCCAAGACAGCTCAGAGGGAGGTGGAAAAGGGTCGCGTTGCCAAGTGCCAATCAATGGGCCCGCCTCCCCAGACAAACCCAGGACAGTCGCTCCATATCTGGGATTATCTAGGAGGAGACTCTCCGCCGACAGCAGACGGCGACCGTTTCGATTTTTGTGTCACCGGTGGGTGCCCGTTGCCAGCGTCGTCATCGACCATCGACGGAAGATCGTCACTCTTCGTTCGGAGAGCTTCGGGTGTGAATCTCACTAGTTATGCGAATAGGTAATCCAGTTCGAATTACACGAGGTGGTGTGATCGAGAGTTGCTGCTTGTGGACGTGGGCGTTACCTTCGACAGCGGCGTTTCAACGACGAAGCCGGGCGCTTTCGTGTCTCCGCGTTGTACCCATCTTCACCTTGAGCAGAACCTTCAGTAACCTTATTCTTCCATATGAATTAAACAGTATACGGGCTTTCACTGGAACGTGTCACCCAAAACCATCCGCACGATGAGCCACTACTCCGTCGTGCACCACCAGATCCTCCTCGCTCTGGGTGCCCTCATTATTCTGGCCGCCATTGCTACCTCGCTCTTTGTGCCATGGGTATGTGTCTCGTTGCTTATGTACTGATCTTACGCGTCGGTCCTGACGCTACGGCGATTTCCGCCCGCGTAGGCCCACTCGGTGGTGCGCATCCAGCACAGCCAATACGAAATGAACTATCCGATCGACGTGGGCCTGCTGCGCTGCTTCAGTGACGTGTGTCGCGACTACGACGACGTCTTTCGCCTCGTGCGAGACGTGCATCGGCAGTATCACCAGCAGCGCCAAGACCAGCTGCCCCAGCCGCCGCCGTACCCGACGCACTCGCCGAGCTCACTCGCGGGCGGTGCCATCGTCGTCCCCGACACGTCGCCGCCGACCGGATCGCCGACGCTTCTCGACTTCCGCCCCAACGCCACGGAGGGCATCTCGCTGCCCATCAAAGTGCCCGAGAAGCCGCCGAAGATCCCGCCGCTGCCGCCGCTGCCGTCGCCGGTGGTGCCGCCGTCGATCACGATCGTCGACGACCACAGCGACCCCAGCCAGGTGGCGGCCAACCAGCTGATCGACCGCGCCACGCTGCGCAAGATCGTGCGGCCGTTCGAAATGGCGTCGCGCATGACGCTGCTCTTCCTCGCGGCCTCCGCGGCGCTGTCGCTGGTCGTCGTCGCCGTCGTCGTCACCGACGCCGTCGGCTGGCCCGTGTACCGCTGGTACTGGCTGCGGCTCGGCGACGCAGAACCCGCAACGATGAACGAGGAGGTCTGCTTCACGTCTGGCGCACCGCCGAAGACGCGGCGGCACCCGCACCGCGCCGCGTACCGCTCCGTCGGCGGCGATGAGCGGCGGCGATCTCAAGGGCCAGCGCCGGGGCAGCCGCAGCCGCAGCCGCAGCCGCAGCCGCCTCCTCCGGGAGCGCTCCTGCCACTCCGCGGCGTTGAAGGCTGCGTGTCGCCGTCGTTCGCGGCGTTTCGCAGCCTCAGCGAGATGGGCCGCCGGTCGCCGGCCTCGTCGACCGCGTCGACCGCCGCGCTCAGCGAGGCGGTGCACGGTCGCGCGACGCCGCTGCGCCGCCCTGCCGATCGCCACCGCGGCAAGCACAGCCCGACTCGTGTCTGCACGCCGCCGGACCTGTCGCTGCTCTCCGACGGCGGCGCCGATCCACCGGCGGCGGCCTCGGCGGCGCCGCCGCAGCCCACCGTCAGGGACCTCGTGCACTTCTACGAGTCGCCCGTCAAGCAGCGCGGCTCGCAGTTCATCGCTCCGCCGCCCTCGCACCAGACGGAGCGCGACGAGAACGCCGCCGACGGATCCTTCGACGTGGAAACCGGTCGCGATGGTCGCGCCGTGTGGGTCGCTGGCGCGGCCGGCGCAGCGAGTGGGGCGCGGGCCGCGCTCCACTGGCCCACGGGCCGCGCAGCGACGGGCTCCGACGAAGAGATCAGCGACAGCGAAACGGGCAGCGTCCTGCGGCCGCCCGACGGCAGCGACTGCGACGACGACGGCAGCGACGACTGTGACGACTGCGACGGCGACGGCGACGTTGATGTGGCGCTGCTGGAGGCGCAGACGCGGACGATGTGGCGCGCGATCGCGCGGTATCGGCGCCTGAACATGGCGCTGGTGGCGTCGCTGGTGCTGCTGTTCGTGGCGCTGGTGGCGTACATGTCGTTCACGGCGCCGAACATGGGTCTGCGCGGGTCGTACTACCGCGAGGCCGTGTGGCTCGTCATGTACGCGACGATGGCGGCGCTGTTCACGACGCTGCGCGTGGCCGTCGCGATGCTCGACGAGCAGCAGGACTGGTACGACAAGCGCATGTTCTACGCGAAATGCCTCCGACGGCTCGCGCGACGGTCTCGTCGGCGGTAGCGCGACCCCCGTCGATCGCCACCGTCGGTCGCCGTCGGTCGCTGTTGCCGACGCAGACCGACGCTCTGCTCTAAGCTAGGCGAGGGAGGGAAGGCGGCGCGGCGGCGGCAGCGGCAGCGTCTGTGTCGGCGGGTTTCTGCGCAGGGACCGGTCCTCTGAGGACCGCAGCCCGCAAAGACGCCGCCAGAGCCGGTTCACGAGCCGTCTCTCGCCGTGCACACACCGCCGAGCGCTGTTTGAACGTCCTCAGCATCTGCCTGCGGCAGCGGCTGTTGCAAGAGGCGCCATCTCTGGCGAAGACCGTACCCGGAGGCCGATGCGCCGTTGACGCTGCACGGCGGTCGCGTCTCCTGCGACGCGGTGAGTAAAAGAAGCCGCACCGGCCCGTCTCTGGGTCCAGCCTCGCCCCCGTTGTAGACTGCACACCACATCACACTGTAAATAGAGAAGCAGAACCGTTCAACCTCCGTGTGGAGCGCTTTGCGGTTCGACTCATTCCACGCGACCACCAGCGGCCAGTTCGAGTGGCGGCGAACGATGCGACGCAGCGCAGTGGCGCGTCGGGCATTGCGAGCCAGATCGCTATCTGGTGTGCAATTGCATCTCGGAAGGCCCCAGCATGGCGGTTACAACGCTGAACGCGACGTAGCTGCAAGCAACCTCTGACCGTAAATCTGAAACGGCTTTGGCGGTGGAGCTTTTCGATGACCATTGACTTGCCTGTTTGGCCTCGAACGGGCTCGAGAATTTTTAGGAAAAATGCATGGATGTCTTCAACAACACGGTTAGAAGCTGCGTCGTGTGAAATTGGTGGGAAGATCCTCATAAAAGGCAGATATACATCGATATCATTTCAAGGGGAGGATCGTCGAGGGAAACGACCAAGAGACCCCCGAATACAGCTTCATTTCGAAGACATTATTGATAATAAGGTACTCATTCCACGGCCGATGTCTATTTCCCTTGAGAATACCTCGATTCAGAGGCGAACAAAGAGAATAACGTGTAAAAGCCTCGTTCAAAGCACCGAGCCCACGGTACCGAGGCGTTACACTTTTGGCTGAGCGCGGTCATCTCGGGTCGAGCTTCTGGGAACCCGGAAATGTATCGGCGTCCGGGGCGGATTCCCGCTGTTCCCATCTCCCCGTCCGCCGGGGCCATCGGCTACGTCCGACGAGCTTTATCCCAAAATAGCCACCGCCTTCGAACACAAAATCACTCGGAGCTCATCCACAAATGTTTCTACTGCAGCTGGCTTTGAATATTGACGATGTCGGGTGGTCTGGTCGGAGAGTTCCGCATACTCACGTCGTCGACACATCAACTGTTCGAGAAGGCCGAAGAAGGAGCGCTCATGGTGGGCGTTTCCCTTGATATCGAGCCACCTAAGCCCGAGGATTACACATTTCAGCTCCTTCTTTGCGGCAAGGGAAGCTTCCTAGTCAAGGTCAAAGGATCTGGACGGTTCGTCAGGGGCGGCCGTGACCACAGCATCTCCTTCAGTGACGCACCGTTCAGCCGATGGAGCGTCGCTCAAGACGATGGCGGACATTTCACGTTTTGTCTGGAAGGGACAACGGCCCTTCTGGCCATTTCCAACGGTCGAGCGGTCATGGACGAGTCGGCAGAGCCCAGTCCGCACAGCACCTTCGACCTCGTCGACTGCGAAGTGCCCGGCTGCGTTCCGTTTCCTTTCGGACGCCCCTGCATGAAGATCAGTGACGCCGCGGACATTATCAATGACACCAAAGTACTGTACCAGGCCCTGAGCACGCTCCTGAGCGACAAATGCCCCGGCAGCAACCCAGACCACGCACTGGCCCTGACCGGGCCCGGCGGCGGGTGCATGTCGCTCAAATGCGATGCATGCGGCACCGTCATTTGCGGATTCTGTCTTCGCAACTGCCATCCTGATGCGCACCCACACTTGAGCAACGGCGAGTGCAAATACAACCCGTTCAACGGCGACGGCGACGACGGAGCGCGCTGCGGGAACAGGGCCACGCCGGACCAAATACGACGCGCACGTGACAACGCCATTCAAGATCGCCTCCGGGCCGAATGGGCGGCATCCACAGCCTCCCCCGAGGCGAAGGAAGTCGTTCGCGCGAGACTGCACGACGTGCTTGCTCCGCGCGGTTTCGTTCTGGACTGAGCCGTGTGACCGGCAGCCTCTGTCCTGTGAGGACGCGGTCCGTCTGCCTACGGAGAACCGCCGCTGTGTTTGTTCTTAACTATTATTTACTTGTATCGTCTCTGAGGCGATAGCGCACACAAATACACCGTCGACAAGAGCTCCTCATCGGTGCCTACAACCCGCAGCAGCGTCGGTGGCGATCGCAGCCCCCACGCGAAGGCGGCGGGAGTCTCCGGGCACACCGTCGGCTTCCGTATCGGTGCGACCAGGGAGCCTTCCTTACAGACGACGGTAGAACAGCGTGAGAGCTCCCGCATCCACGACTCGCTCGGCCGCCACGCGACGCACGTCCGCGTCGTTCGCGAGGTACCTGCAGCACAGACAGCAGCGTCAGACCGCGGCCGTTCTCTCTGAGACAAGCGCGCGCACGTTACCATTGGTTCTCCGCGAGATGCTTGACGAAGGCCGTGCAGTGGCCGTGGAGATTGCCCGCGTGATGCACCACTCCGTAGCACTCATACAGCGAGCCCGTCTCGGTGGACAGGTCGCCGTCTGCAGAGACGCGGCGGCGGTCAGCTACGCGGTGGGGGGCTGCTGTGCGCTTGGACACTTACCGGACGAGAGGAACGGCCGCAGATCCAGCGGCTCGGTCACGGGGAAGCGAATGAGCTTCTGGTGTTTGCGGGGGCTCGAGTGCCGCCAGGCGTCGTGGTCGTCGACTGTCGCCCCAACGGACGCGGTCGCCGAGGACTTTCCGCGGCCGTTCGCGATGCCGCTGCGCTGTTCAGACGCGGGCCTTGCAGAAGCTTTGGCAGCCGGAGACAGGCTGCTGCGCCGTAGGTCATCGGTACGGTCCAAGGCGACGATGAGGTGGTCGGGGCAGCGCCAGAGTCGCGTGCACATGACGCGGCGCTCTCGGCGGCGACACGCGGTGCACTCGTCCGACGACGCGATGGGCGCTGGCTCAGAGAGCCACCGCAGACAATCTTCGAGAGAGATACCGCCCGCACTTGACACGGTGGACTGCGAGACGGAGCGCGTGGGGACGCGTAGCGTGAGGAACGAGTCGAAGAGCTCGTCCTGCACCGCGCCGCAGCCCGCGCAGGCCAGCGTCGTGCGCATCCAGCCGTGGAACGCCCTCGCGACGATCGAGTCGTTGCATCGCCCATCGACTTCCATTTGAGCGGCCGCCAGCTCTACCAGCGGTAAGTTGCTGCTGAAGGGCACACGAGCGATGGCCTGCGGCGTCTCGGCGACGTTGAGCTCCGCGTGCAGCTGCTGCAGCACTGCGATCACGAAATTGGTCGCATCCTGTTGCTGGTAGCCACTGTATATGGGGTAGTAGCGCGAAATAACCTCCTTAAACCGGCGGACCTCGATGGAGGCGTCGGCGGAGGGCTGGCACAGCCTACGCAGCAGGCGGCTCCACGCGACGGTCACCGTCTCGCCCACGTCGCGGACAGCGAAATCGCTCGTGGGCTGCAGCGCGCCTGCGAACTCTCCATGTAGGAAGGCATCTTGCAGAGCAGAGGTCTGGAGGAGGCATTGCAATGCGGCGTTCATGAAGCACGTGTTGCCGAAGTTGCGGAGGCCGGTGACGGCGACCGCAGCTGCCAGCGGTGAGGAGACCGGCCGCTGGGCGAAGGCTCGCAGAGCTTGGTCGGAGCTCTTCCGCAGCCGAAGACCTGACAGCGAAGGTCACGTTGGTTACTGTGGGGAAGGCTACGAGACAGGCTGCTCGGCGCGGTCCTTACCGGGGTTGTCGACGGACAGTCGCACGATCTGCACGGCGCCGTTGCTCATGGTCACCTCCAGGCACGCGGCCGCAAGCACAGCATCGATTGATAGCACACTGCAGGGCAGCCATTCCTTCTCTCCAGAGGCAGTGATGTTCAGAATGAGCAAGCCGTCGCCCTCCGTCAACGCCCCCCGCCAGTTCGCTGTGTCGGTGTGCAGCGGGTGGACGACGACACTGCGACAATGCAGTTCCGCCCTATTCACGGCAATAGCTTCATCCCTCTCACCCTCTCGAAGGAGCAGAGTCACATGCTCTGAGGTCGCCTCTTGGACAAACGCCTGTCTCCATCGGTTGCGGTGCAACACGTCGTACTGTTCGCCCGACCGTATCGACTCGAAACCGAGCGAGAAGGGATCGTGGAGACTCGAATCATCTCTTTCTGGGCTGTCAGCGAGCTCTTCTCGGTTTTCTTTGATTTTCCTTTCCTCCGAGTCCTTGTTGTCCGCGGAGAAGGAGTCGCCGCCAAACAATGAGCACCACAGCCTGTACCACATGCTGCTTCTTGTTCGTTGAGGAAAACCGCTAGTTCGGGGCAAACGCAACCAGACTATTAAGAGTTGTCTGAACGCGAACGTCCGTTGTCTGAACGAGACCTTGCGGGGCAGAGCATGATCGACGAGGCCATGTACAGAGCAGAATCAACTTTGGGAGAGACCCCGACGCCGCTGGGAGAGGAGAGCGAAGCAATGTACATATCAATTGTATGGATAATACACATACTATCATTTAGTACAGCAATCAATAATGTACCAGAATACCTTATATTGGGAGAGAGGCCATCGACGTTGGACTTGGTGGAAACTTCAAGGCGCACTTTTGGGATATGGGGATAGCGTCCACTGGTGTCAACGGTCGGTAGATGCGATCTTCAAGGGGCACTTCTGGGATAAGCAGCTGGGAGAGAGATGCATGGGCGCGCCTGATGCAGAGTGCTTCCATTCCTCTCTGGCACATTCTGTTTTCCCCTTCCACGACAATCGAAGAAGACCACCGAACTGTTTACCATGGAACATCATCGCATTCGCGTAGTTCTCGGGCATTTCTGCCCACAAGAAGACCTCGATGGCCAAGAGCCTGAAGAGCTGGCCGAGGCGGTCGAGATGATGGCGGCGCGCTTGCGAGATGACCTCCGTGAAGACCAGCTGAGGGAGCTGCCGCACGACGACCTGGAACTCTTAGAAGCCTTGATGAGACTTCCAGAGTTCGCCAGGGAAGAACTCGTTGTACCTGCACCGGAAGCGCGGCCCGTCGATGCCGCCGATGCCGATGTTCCGAGAGTGAGTGCACATCACCGAACGAAGCTGTCGCTGGTGCCGTGTCTAATCCTGTCTGTTGCCTGTTCAGACTCGAGGCGAAGTCTTTCGAACCAAGGAGAGAGAAGCCGTGATCCAGTTCATGAACGAGAAGTTTCCTCATCTGTTGGCCGGCGCAAACCTCAACGGACACAGCTACGGCGACCTCCTGCGACGCCTGACGGACCATCTCGACCGCCTGTCGGCAGGAAGCACGCCCATCACATTCGATAGGATGTTCGCCGAAGATCCTGGGTTCGTTGGGCAGTTCCCCAACGAGATGGAGGCGCTGAAGAGAGGATTGAGGCGACTCGTGGCGCTGGAAGGCCGCGCGGGCCTCCACGTGCAGAGGTCAGAGGAGGCGATGCCGGCGGCGGTCGAAGCCTTCTTCGGCCTCGACGTGATCTCACCTCCGTCCGCTGGCAGCAACGAAGCGGCTCTGTACCGTCGATGCGTTGTGAGCTTGAGCGCCCGCCAGCTGGCGCACTTGGCGCAGCACTTCGACGACTGCCACGCCGCCTTCACCTTCTACCACGACCACCGCGCCCTCTTTGAGCGTTGTCAGCCCACCGACGAGGAGATCACTCGAGACCGGCTGCCGAGAGACCTCTGCCGAACGCACAGAGACTTGTTCCGCCGCGCGGCAGACGTCTGCGTCGCGCTTGACCGGGCCCAGAACCTGCCGCCCGCCCAGCTGGCGATGTTCCACCGCCTGTGCAGCGTCCGGCGCCAGTCGTGGCAGCGCATTGTGGAGGCAGCGGGGCCGCAGGCGACTGGCATCGAGGCGGCGTACCACTTCTACCGCCAGAACGTCCGCGACCTGCCGCACCGCCTGGACGTCGCGGCCGAGGTGCTGCGCTACGCCGCCAGCTTCCAGCCGCAGACGCAGCTGGACGAGCGCCTGCTCTTCCTGATCAACGTGGCCTTCAAGGAAACCCACGGCGCCTACCTGCACGACGTGCAGGTGTTCGCTCTGGCGTGCTGCGTGGTGTTCGACCGCCTGCTGTGCAACCAGGCGACGGGGGAGGGCAAGACGCGCGTCGTTCTCGGCCTCGTGGCCTACCACGTCCTCAACTCCGGACACAGGTACGCCGACATCGTGACCACGCACGAGTCGCTGGCCCAGCGCGACGCCCGCGACGCTCGCAACGTGCGGTTCTTCCGTCTGCTGCGGCTGACCGTCGCGTACAACCGCCCGGACGCCATCGACGCCTTCGGCCCGAAGCCCTGCTACGAGGCGAACGTCGTCTTCGGCACGGTGAACACCTTCTGCTTCGACCTGCTGCGCACGGAGTACCTGATGATGCAGCGGCGCCCGGCGTATCGCGGCTGGGCGCTGCTGGTGGTGGACGAGGTGGACAACATGTTCATGGACGGCCTGCCCAACTCCTGTCGCCTGTCCAACCACTTCGTCGGCCTCAGCGACTCGCTGCTCGCCATCGCCAAGATCTACGAGCACATCCAAAGCTTCGTGACGTACGACGGCCACGACTTCTCCTACGGCGTCGGGGACACGGCGGCGAAGTGCAACGAGGACGAACTGGTCGAGGCCATCTGCAGCGACCTGAGCAGCTACCTGCAGCAGTCCGACCGCTTCTCCACCGACCAGTCGCACGACGAGGACTTCCGCCGCGCCAACAGCCTCGACCGTGGCACGGCGGCGGCGGGGGCGGCGGCGGCGACGGTCGTGACGGAGAGCGGCCAGCAGTACAGCGCGACTGCCCACCGCGAGGCGGTGCGCGCGAACATCCCCTCGCTGCTGCTGTGCCTGTCGCCGCACACGAAGGCCTTCATGGCGCAGCACCTGCACCGCTACGTGCGCGCGGGGCTGCTGACCTTCCAGGTGCAGCGCGACGTGGACTACCGCGTCGCGCACGGCCGCGTGGTGCTCGTGAACAAGGACACGGGCGAGGACCTGCCGCAGTCGGTGTGGCCCGACGGCCTGACGCAGTTCTGCCAGCTGAAGGAGCGCCTCGAGCTGACGCCCGAGACGCTCGAGTCCAACTTCATGTCGCCGCGCCACTTCTTCATGCGCTTCGAGCGCCTCTTCGGCTTCTCGGGCACGTTGGGCAGCGCCCGCCAGCGCCAGTTCCTCGAGGCCGCCTACCGCCTGCGCTGCAAGGACATTCCGCGCCACGTCGCCGCCGCCGTGGCCAACCTGCCCGTCGTGCAGTCCACCGACGCTGAGCGGTCGTGTGCGCTGGCCGCGTGTCGCGAGGCGGCGCTCGGGCGGCCGGTGCTGGTCATCGCGCCGACGATCCGCGCGGCGTCGCAGCTGCACGAGCGCGTCGCCGAGCAGCTGCGCCACCGTCCGGCGGAGCTGGCGGCGATCGACCTGCGTCTGAAGGTCCACGACGAGCGCGGTGACGAGCTGATCGCGGCGGCCGATGGCGAGGCGGCCGGCGCCGAGGACGAGGCGCTGCGCGAGGCGGGCTGCGCCGTCTACCGCTCGCGCTCGCGCGAGTCGCAGGACGCGCTGCTGCGGGCGCTGTCGCACCAGCTGCACGGCACTCCGGAGCGATGGGCGGAGCTGGACGAGCACCTCGCGGCGCGCTGCGTCGACGACGACGGCGGCGAGACGCTCTGCGGCCGCGACGTCGTCGTCTACAGCGTCGACCGCCTCCCCGCGGCCCTCGACGACGTCGGCGGCGGCGTGGCGGCCGACGACGCGACGCCGCCGCCGCTGCGGCTCTACCGCGACGCCGACGGCGAGCTGCACTCGCTGTGCTGGCTGCGCCGCCTGCCGGACGCCGACGACTGCGTCCTCTGCGCGCCGACCGACTGCGCGGCGCTGGTGCGCGTCTGCGCCGTCGACGTGCCCGTCGCCGCGCTGGACGGCGGCGAGGCGCCGCTGCTCAGCGTCGGCGCCGCCTGCCGCTTCAGAGGCCGCGCCGCGACGGTCATCGGCGTGAGCGGCGCCGCCGGCAGCGACGTGGTCGACGTGCGTCTCGACGAGCCGCTGGCGCTGGCGACGCTGCGCGCGGTGGAGCCGGCGCGTCACGGCGGCGGTGGCGGCGACGCGCTGTCGATCGCGCCGCGGACGGTGCTCGTCGCGACGAATCTGCTGGGCCGCGGCGCCGACATCCTCGTCGACGGGCAGCCGTCGGGCGGCCTGTGCGTGCTGGTGCTGGGTCTACCGAAGTCGGTGCGCGTGCTGGAGCAGGCGCTGGGCCGCGGCGGCCGCAAGGGCCTCGCCTCGACGCGCTGGCTCTTCGTGGCGCACGACGGCGACGCGGGCGAGACCGGCGACGGAGACGACGGCCCCGGCGAGCGGATCGAGCCCTTCGACGCCTTCGTCGCGCGCAGCTACGCGGCGCTGGACGCGCGCAGCTACGAGCTGATGCAGCATTGGAAGGACGCGCAGGAGGCGCAGGAGACGCTCTTCGGCGACTACTGCCGCGTGCTGCGCGCCGTCGTGCTCGATGAGACCGGCGCCGTGCGCCGCGAGTTCGCGCTGCCGGGCCCCGACGGCCCGCGCAAGCTCAACGCGCAGAACGCGGTGTTCAAGACGCTGGAGGAGCGCTGGGCCGTCTTCCTCCTGCGCCACCGCGACGCGCTCGACCGTCACACGCTCGACGCCGTCCGCGCGACCTTTCGCGACGAGGTGGAGCGGCCGCTGTTCGTCGACGATGGCAGCGGCGGCGGCATCGGCGGCGGGGCGGCCGCTGCGGCCCGTCCGAAGCGCTACGACGAGCTGCAGCGCCTCGTGCAGAACCCGGGCCTGCTCTGCCGCCTCGCGCTCACTCAGCCGCCGGAGACGCGCGCCGCGTCGTTGAGCGCGGCGCTGGAGCAGGACCCGTTCCAGGTCAGCGCGGTGACCGTGCGCCTCGTCGACGCGGTCAACGCGAACAGCGTCGGCCACATCGCCCAGCCGAAGGGCGCCATCCAGAACCACCTGACCAACGCCATCGGCGTCGTCGAGGCGAAGATCCGCCGCGACACCGCCGCCGCCGTCTACCGCGACCACCAGATCCACGCGCGCGCGCAGCGTCTGAGCGCCATCGACATGGGCGCGGTGGACGAGCGCGGTCAGCAGGAACAGGCCGCTGCGCAGGCCGCCACAGAGGCCGAGCAGACGACGCAGACCGCCCAGAGCACCGCCCAGAGCACCGCCCAGAGCGTCGACCCGCACGCGGCGCTCAACGAGCTGCTCAGTCGTCTGATGCGCTTCAAATCGATGCTGGACATGCTGCCCGAGGGCGACATCGACCTCGTCGGCGCCGAGTTCGGCCACCTCGACCTGCGCTCGGCCGCCCACCGCGTGCTCGCCGAGGACGGCTACCCCGGCCACCCCACCTTCGTCAAGCGCGAGCGGCCGAAGAAGGGGCGCAGCTGGTGGGCGATCGCCCTCGGCGCGGTGATGATCTGCGCGGGGCTCTGTCTCGGCGCGGGCTTCGGGTCGGCGCTGCTGATCGCGGGCGGCCTGCGCAGCGTCTCGATGGGCTTCGCGGCGCAGGCGGCGGGGCGCGGCATGAGCTTCAAGGACTGGGTCTCGGGCCAGAGCTCGCTGCTGATGGTGGGCGTCTCGAAGCTCATCGAGTACGGCGGCGAGCGCTTCGCCGGTCCGTTGCAGCGGCTGAAGGAGCTGAAGGACGCGCCGCTCGTGCGCGAGACGACGAAGGTGGCGCAGGGCGTGAGCCGGGTGCAGGCGGAGGCGCGGCGCCTGGAGCAGCGCACGCAGTCGATCGTGCAGCCCTTCGAGAGGGAGGCGCGTAGAGCGCGCGATCTCGTCGGCGGCCACACCGCCTCGCCGTCTCCTGCGCCCCGCGCCGCTGCTGCTGCCGCCGCCGCTGCGCCCCGACCGCCCACCGCACCCGTCACTCCCGCAGCGCCCGCAGCGCCCGCTGCGCCCGCAGCACCCGCTGCGCGGGAGATGGACCGTGTCGAGGAGTGTCTCGACGACATTTCGCGGCGCTTCGACGAGGTGCTGCAGGCGGGCGACGTCGACGACCCCGCGGCCTTCCTCGGCCGCGCCTGCGTCGACGACGTCCGCCGCCGAGTCGCGCTGCCCGAGTTCGCGCCGCTGTGTCGCGCCGTGGCCCTCGCGATCGCCGCCGACGAATTCAACGACCGCCGTGTCGCGGCCAACGCGCCTCGCGGCCAGCGGCTGCGCACGGAGCTGCAGTGTCTGTTCCAGGGCTACCTCGACCTGGTGCCGTCGCCGCTGTGTCGCCTGCGCACGCTGTCGACGGGCCGGCGCGCGGTGCTCAACGTCGCGCGGGACACGAACGTCTTCCAGATCGTCCACCCGCAGCAGCTGCTCGCCCACTTCAACCGCAGCTGCTTCCGCAACGCCGACCCCGTCGACGGCTCCACCACCGACGCCGCGAGAAAGGTCGCCTCGTGGGTCTTCTGGGGCCTCCTGACGCCCGCTGACCGCACCCGCATCGCGCCGGAGGCCTTCCAAGCGGCGTACGTGGCGATGGCGGCCGACGGACAGCTCGAGCGCGACAACCTCACCGTGCGCGCGCTGCGATGGGGCGCGCCGACGCCCGCGACGGACGTGCAGACGACGCGCGAGGTCCTGCAGCGCCTGCGCATCGCGGAGGATGTGCTGCGGGCGGCGCAGGCGGTGGTGGCGCAGTGGTGCTACGACGTGCTGTCGGTCGCCGTGCAGGACGAGCTCGAGCGGTCGAAGGGCGCGACGCTGGCGCAGCTGCGCGACGAATGCGCCCAACGGCTGCGGGGGCTGCAGCGAACGCCCGCGTAGGGCGGTGCTCCGTGTGCGCGCACCCCGCCGCCCCGTGGCCTTTGCGGGCCTATTGCTCCACCGAGCCGCATCTACTGCACCTGCCACACTCTATCAGACAAACGTAACGTAACTACCGAGCGTAACTGCCGAACGTACGAAACTACCGAACGAACCGAAACCGCCGGAGACAGCGACCGTGTGGGGCAGCCACTGCTGATGACCGCCTCCGCCGATGCCGCCGTGTGCAGCCGCTGAGCTTAATGCGTAGCCGCTGTTACTATCAACGATCGTCAACGGTTTGTTGGGCTTCTAAAAAGGCGCAGGGCTTCTGTTGATACGAGGTAATTAGCGATATTTACAGGCGCCGAAGTCGGATTCGCACCGAACGTCGTCGCGGCGGCGAAACGTGCGCCGCTATCCGGCCGCACATCTGAGCAGCTTAACTGCTACACAGAGACGCCTCCATGGACGGAGGTAGTCACAAAAATGACGGAGTTGGTGATCACGCCCTGATCGTGCAGCGTGGTGGCGTCGTTGCGGAGCGTCCTCCCGGAGCAGACCAAGGTGCTCGCGCCGAGCTCGCTGTAGAGTGCGCTTCCAGTCATCAACGCACTCACTGTTCTGCGTTGTCCATTGACTACAATGTCGATCGTCGACGAATCGACGGTGATGGCCACCGTTCGGTTGGGGCGGGCCATCACGCGTCCCATTTGCTGGCGAGTGGATTGCACAACAACAGTCGCCGATTGCATCGCGGGTGGTCCTGGACAGCCTAGAAGTCTTCGATTGTGGCCTGGCCAGCGATCCATGGTGTCAGTCGCGGGGTCTATCCCCGATTTCCGTGTTCCGCTCTCCCAATAACCGACGAGACCGGCGGCCACCGGCCACCGGCGGGCGGCGTCTCCCCAAGATCGGCCCCAGATCTCCAGACACACCCACTATCTACGCTCATCGCGGTGGCTCTCCCAAAGCACCGATCTATGATCCACTATCCCAATCCACTATCCCAAAGCACATCTGATCCACTATCCCAATCCACTATCCCACTTTGGCCTCTCCCACTATCCCAATCGGGTCTCTCCCAATCGGGAGTGGGGCTGTGCCCAAACGCCTCCAGCGCCTCTCGCGGTGCCACAATTGAAACACGAGCGGACTGCACACTTATGGCAGCATTTGAAGCGGATATCTCGTCCGTGCGACGACACGATCGCAACTCTCGACAGGTTCCCGTCCTCGGGGTGGCCGGGCAGCAGAGACTGAGCGAGTGCACGGCCCTTGTCGTCGGTCTCCGCGGCGCGGGCGCTCAGGTGGCGAAGAACTTGGTCCTGGGCGGCGTGGAGCGGCTCAGTATCGTCGACTGCGAGCCGGTGCGGTGGACGGATCTCTCCGGCAACGAGATGCTGCGGCCGGAGGACGCCGAGCGAGGCGATGTGCGTCGAGACGTCTCACTACGCGCGCCGCTGCAGGCGCTGAACGCGTTCGGCGCGGTGACGGCGCTGGAGGACGTGAGCAGCATGACGGCGGACGGCCTCCTGCCGGCGCTGCAGCGCCAGCGCTACAGCGTCGTCGTCCTGTGCGACCTGCCGCGCGGCGTCGCGGAGGCGCTGGCGACGCACTGCCACGAGGCGGGCGTCCCCGTCGTGGTGGCCAACGTCTACGGCGTCTTCGGCAGCGTCTTCTGCGACTTCGGCGACGCGTTCGACGTCTGCGACCTGCGCGCCCGGCCGCAGCTGCCCTTCAGCGTCGAGGCCATCGCCAGCGCCAGCGTCGCGGGCGAGCGCCTCCGACTGACGCTGAAGCTCTTCGAAGCCGTCGCACCCGCCGCCCTCGCGACGGGCGACCCGATCGAGCTGCAGCAGTTCAGCGGCGCCGCGCCGCTGCACACGCAGCTCAACGGGCTGCGCGGCCGCGTGGTCGGCGTCGCCGCGCCGCAGCTCGTCACCGTCGACGTCGACGTCGGCGCCGCAGCCCTCGGCGACTGGCAGCAGGCGGCGGACGTCGCTGCGCCGCAGGCGACCAGCGGCGTGCTGCGTCCGCTGCCGCTGCAGGCGACGCTGGCGTTCCGCCCGTACGCGGAGGTCTTCGCGGCGCCGGAGGAGGCGCTGCACGGCCGCCGCAGCGCCGACGGCAACGGCTGCGAGCAGGAGCTGTGCCACGCGCTGAGCCGGTACGTCTCGTGGCCCCGCCCCGTCCGCCCCGCCGCCTCTGACCGCTGACCGTTGACTGTGCTGCACAGGGCCCTGGAGGACTTCCGCGCGGCGCACGGCGGCCGCTCGCCCCGCGTCGACGAGCTGCCGCCGGTGGTCGAGCGCGTGCGCGAGCGGTGCGCGTCGCTGGTCGCCGTCGAGGACGACGTCGCCGACTTCGTGCGCGTGCTCGGCGCGGCCGCGCGCTTCTCGCTGCAGCCGTTCGCCGCCTTCTTCGGCGGCCTGGCGGCGCAGGAGGCGGTGAAGGCGGTGACGGCGGTGGGCGCGCCGCTGCGCCAGCTGCTGTACCACAACTTCTTCGAGGCCGCGCCCGACGACCTCCTCGCGCGCGACGCCGCCGCCGACGCCGCCGCCGCCGCGTGGGCCGCGACGCGCTACGCCGACCAGGCGGCCTTCCTCGGCGCCGCCGCCCACGAGGCGCTGCAGAACCTGCGGCTCTTCGTCGTCGGCGCCGGCGCGTTGGGCTGCGAGTTGCTGTGCCACGCGGCGGCGATGGGCATCGGCGCGGGCGCCGCGGGCGGCGTCACCGTCGCGGACGCCGACTGGATCGAGCGCAGCAACACGTCGCGGCAGCGGCTCTTCCTCGAGGCCGACCTCGGCGCCAACAAGGCGCTGACGGCCGCCCGCGCCCTGCGCGCGCTCAACGGCGACGTGCGCGTCGAGGCGGCCGCGGCGATGTTCAGCTACCGCGACGCGGTGCTCGCCGCGCCCTGCGACGACGCCGCGGCGCCGGTGGCCTTCTGCAGCGCGGCGATCGACGGCGCTGACGTCGTCGTCACGGCGCTGGACAGCGCCGCGGCGCGCAACGACACGTCGGCCGCCTGTTGCCGCTGGGGGCGGCCGGTGCTGAACGCCGGCACCGACGGGCTCCGTGCCAACAGCTCGGTGCACCTGCCCGGCGTCAGCCGCCCGCTGCGGGCCACGGCGACCGACGCGGCGGCGGCGGCCGCGGGCCACCACTGCGTCCCGCCGGGCGTGCGCCGCTCCGTCGAGCACTGCGTCGCCACCGCCGTCGCCAAGTTCGCCGACTACGTCGCCGGCGCGCGCGGCGGCCCC